>MU224120.1:1165869-1177866 GCA_018584345.1 Thuja plicata
GTCTCAAAATATGATTGATGGTTGTTTAGATTGAATACCAAACTCAATGAGAAAATTCTGAAACCAAATAGCCTCAGTTTTGGTACTCGGCTTCAATAGAAGATGGACCAATAATAAATTGCTTCTTGCTCTCTAACAAACAAGTCTTGAACTAAGTGAGAAGCTATAAGTTGAAGTCGTGAACTTATAGCTTCTCACTTGGTTCAAGACTTGTTTGTTAGAGAGCAAGAAGCGATTTGTTATTGGTCCAACTTCTATTGAAGCCGAGTACCAAAACTGAGGCTATTTGGTTTCAGAATTTTTTTTTTTTTTAATTCAATTTTCGTCAAAATTTTGACATTCATTGGTCGAAACAGAAAGAGTTTAGTCAAAATGTTTCGACCATTATGTGTCGAAAGCTTGCGTCGTGGGTTTGGCATCCTGGTCAAAACAGAAAGAGTTTGGTCAAAATGTTTCGACCATTCTGTGTCGAAAGCTTGCGTCGTGGGTTTGGCATCCTGGTTGGATTGGTCAAACATTTCGACTACATTTGGTCGAAACTTTTCAAACATTTTGACGAACGTTGGTCAAATTTTTGAGAAATAATGTGGATGTTTGAAGGTGCTAATTTCGACCAAGTTTGTGTAGAAATTTCGATGTTAACAAGAATGTGTCGATGTTTCGACGATAAAAATATCGACAAAGCAATTTGTAGGTCTTTCGACCAATCTGCGTAGATAATTCGACCAATTTTCATCAAAAATAGTGGCCAATGTTACTAGTGTTTGGACCTATCCATTATCTCCCCCCTCTTACCATTAAGACATTGCGATAGGGAGCACTCACTCCTACCAATTCAAGGAAGATGATGCCCGATACCTGTAGATCATGCCATCCCAAAGACAAACATGTGCATACATATAATATGTAACAAACAATGGTTGAGAATGAAATATCATGTGGGTCTCGTACGCAAGTAACTACAACTTCATCTCATACCATAACAATCGCATTGTACACAAAGTAAAAGCATACATATGATCCATGTACATATAAATATGGTGTCAATATTGTCAGTAATCCATAATCATAAATGTCATCATAACATGAGATAAACATAATAAAACTGATCATAAGTCTAACTATAACCACATAAAATCATGCAAAAATCCACGGTTCTTACTAACTGAAATCCAGTGAAAAGTCATACAATACCAACTGCAAATAGAACTAGAGTAGCCGATGCACACGTGTAAGTGGCCAAAAAGAGTTTAATACTATACTCTAAAAACAACTAAAGGGTGGACACCACACACTGCCAATACAATAATGCATGCAAATAGGAGCTTACTGCTTCAGACTTACAAACAGAGGCTCACTACCAAAGTAGCAAGATACAACAACAAAATTATGCACCCAAGACTCACTATCTTAGGAACATACACTTATTTATAGAGATAATGAAAGAATCTCTTGACAATGCAACTGATCTGCACAACACTGTCAAACTTAGCAGCACACTGATACAATCTTTTCTTCACTACCACTATCACTAAACTCTACTTTGTTAACTGTAGATCTTCACTAGTTCGCACATTATTTACTTTCTTTTTGCCTTACATTTTGCCAAAGCATAAACTATGTTTTTATACAAAATAGTTCATCGAAGATTACAACAAAGTCGGCCATGCCAAATGATATAACAATTTAAATTACAAGTCAGCCAAGGCAAAAGAAAAATGCGATAAGGTGTAATACCCTACGTTGCATGATGATGTTATGTTTTCATGTGCAATTATTATGGTTTCATAATATTGATCCCTTCTTGGCTAATCATTGTGTTGTTGTCCGTTTTGGTTTATAAGTTGATTATTTATGTTCTTCCTATGATTTTCTTAGCGATTTTGGTCACAAAAGCTTATTAGCATATACATATTAATCTATATTTTTATATGTACCTTTGATCATAAAATGTTTTTGTTGTGTCCAAGTTCATGAGATCATAACATTATAAGATTGCTATTTATATTTAGATATTATTTAATACAAATTTTAATGACAAATAATATTGTATAGATTAATATTTATATTATAAATTTAGTAAAAAGATTAGTATTGTATAGATTAATATTTATATTATAAATGCACCTTAAGTATATTTTATGAAAAACATTAAGCATCGTTTAAAATATTTAGGAGATGAGATTAAGTATTATTCTTTCCTTTAATAAAATTTTAAGAAAGGTGACAGTAAATGCCCCTTATGTTAAATAATTATTATCGACTATTAATGATTTTGCTATTTTCATCCCTCTTTTAAATTAATTAATTAATTGTATATATACTTGAAATTAATGTGTAACAGATATATGGAAGCATTCATTGCAAATTATTCTTCTGGTTTGGGGTGGTTCATGGCGTTTAGTAGTGGGAGGGAGTTTTGATAGAAACTCATCAATCCACATATCCATAAATTAATAAATTTCCTATTTCAACTATAAATATTATCATGATTAAAATTTTTGACAGTTGGTTTTTCAAGGTTGCAGAATCATTCAATCTGCTAAAATTAAAGATGGAAGCGTTGGTTTTTCAAGGTTGCAGAGGCGTGTCAAACATTCAAATATGCTTTTGGTTTTGTTCACAAAAGGGGGTCTGAGAAACTTGCAGACAAAAACACGACGAAGAATTTTGATGGAACTTTTGAAAAATGGCGTTGGCAGGGCAAATCATGGCTCTGACTGGATCTGTATGTAGCTATGGCAAAGGCATTCAAACTTTGTATAGAAACGGAAACGACAACACCAATAGAAGCATCTCAGAGAAATTGAAAATAATGTGCAGGTAAGGGATTTTGAATGAGGCATTGAATGAATTGTATGCCATGGATTGTAGAGGCATTTCAGCAGACTTCTATATCTATTTGGCTCTTCTGCAGGGATCCCTCAATGCCAAATATCTTCCACAAGGCAAATTAGTTTATGTCTACATACTTCAATCTGGATTTAAACTAGATGCTTTCCTGGAAACTAAACTTCTGGTTGTGTATACAGAGTGCCAAAAACTGGAGGAGGCATGCGACTTGTTTGACAAAATGTCCGAGAAATTTTTTGTATCATGGAATGCTCTTATAGACATGTCTGTTAAATGTCAATGCATATAGGATGTACGCAATGTGTTTGACAATATGCCTGAGATGAATGTAGTGTTTTGGACTGCAATGTTAGGAGGATATGTGCAGGGCGAATGTTTTGATGAGTTGGAGAAACTATTTTGGGAAATGTATTTTGCAGGTCTGGAGCCAGATTCGTTTACCCTTGTTGGCATGCAGTAACATTGAAGGTTTAGAATAAGGTAAGGAGGTCCATGAATGCATAATTATAAGTTGGTTTCAGACGAATTTTTTTGTGGGGAATGCACTTGTGGATATGTATGTGAAATGTGGAAGAACTAAGGATGCACAACAAGTGTTTGAAATAATGCCTTCAAAGAGTGTGGTTTCTTGGACATCCATGATTGCAAGATATATAAGGGATGGTTACGTCAAAGAGGCTGCTAAGCTTTTTCAAAAAATGCCACAATGATTGTTGTAGGATACACCCATATACCATGGTAAAAACTGAACAATGCCATTTTTGCATGCACACATATACCCTGGTAAAAACTGAACAATGTCATTTTTGCAGCTTTGCATAATTTGGGTGGGTGGGTGGGTGGGTGGGTGGTGTTTTTTTTTGGAGGGAGGTGTTAAATATTGGCCTAGTAGTGAATGACTTGTTACTAGAGATATTTTGATCAATAGATTTAACATATTATTAAGTCAATTAGTCAATTGAGTTTGATCTGAACCAAACTTTAGCTTTGATGATTTCATTAGATTGTGTGTGTGTCTCCGTTTTTTTGCTATCCATGCATGTGTACATCTATCCTTAATGTAGCCTAGGTGGGGAATGTTCGAAAACTCCTATCAAACCTATGGGGTACTGTAAGTGTAGGATCATTCTAGGGCCCAAAAGCTTCAACTTAGAAGGTAGTCTTGTCCTTTTTAGCATAATTGAAATTATGTCATAAATTAAAATTTGAATGTGGAGTAGTTGTCAATTATAATGTATATACATTTTTGGATGTGAGGTATATTAAAATTGTAAAATGATTAATTTTATTAATTTAGTTTTAAGATCAAATTTAACAGAATGATTCAATGCCTTAAAAGCTTATTAGAAACTAATTTATAAAGTAGAACCTCTAGGAACTTAATTCCTTTTAATTAATTAGGCATTACATTCAATTTTAGAAAACATATATCATTAATTGTTATTTCTTGTCTAGGAAAATATTAATAAAACTATGTTAGTTTATGCATATGTATGTTATATATTAAGTGTATCTTGAAATAATAGGTAAATATATCATTTATGATTTTTATTTATTATTTCATTTATTATTAATGTCAATATTTAAATTTGTTAGTAGTAGGCAATATGTAGTTAATGTAATCTTTAGATACTTTTAGATTTGCATTAGTTAATGTATTCATTAGATTCTTTAGTTAGTTAGTTAACATCAATTCTTAAGTTAGAAATTTATTTTTTCGTTTGTAATATTATGTTTTAAATGTAACGTAGGGTGTAAATTAAATTTTAGCATTAAAACGTAGTATAGATATAGTATCTCTATGTCCTTGCAATTTTTCTAAATGGGAGTCATGTCTTAGATTGATGTTTATAGTCGTTTGATACAAAGGGTACACCAATGGAACACAAACCACTTAACTACTCGTTCAATCCCTTGAACAATCTTGCCCCTAGAGACTCTCACCCCTCATATAGGGTTCACAACCCCTTGATTCACACATTAACATGATTTTGGACAACTTATCTGACTCCTCCCCAAGGCACAACAATCTCCAACCTTAGGTGATACAACTTCTCACATCAAATACCCCATATGACTCAAGGTCTTCCTTCCACTAACCCTTACATACAAGGATCACACCACCACAAATTTGCAGAGAGGGGTTGGGGTACCAAAGACTCATTTTTTGGTTTTGAGAATCTACAACAACCTTAAAGACTCAAAGGGAAAGACCCATAACCCATTTTAGGGATGTTTGCTTTGTAGGTGTCCTAATTTCCTAGTAGCTCTCACATTGGACTTTTTTGGTCACAACTTCTTCAATTCCCGAACAAAGGCCCAATCAAATTACACTTTCAAATGTCCTTTTTCTGGTTACACAACATACCCCAAATTCTATTTTGGGTTCCTCCTTTGATTAGGTCAAACATCCACTACTCAAATAGGCTTAAAAGGCCTAATATGCTTAATTTGCAAAACTACTAATCAGAGGACTCTCCCTTCACAATCACCACTTGGAACACCCCTACCCAAATACATAAACACCAAATCCAACATCAAATTGCACCCAACCCCTTGTTTGATATCTCTGCAAATCAAATCTTTGTTTCCTAGCATGTCACATAATGGATGCCAGACCTAGGGCATCACAACAAAAATTGCCGCACCAGTTTGAAACTTGTTGCATCCTAAAGTACATGTTACAACCTAACATTCCCTAGGGTTTTGACTAATTTGACCTGTGGAATGTCAAATTTCTATTAATGTTCTTCAAACCCTAGGGTAATGAGGTTACATTCAAAATATGGAAATCTCAGAACAATCACTTCAATTTTATTCAAAAGTTTATCAACATCTTATGCCTTAACCCCTATGAGGCATTTAACAAAATTTCATGGCACTTAATTCCAACTAACTTTTGAACCCAACTAGCCATTAGGGGCAAAGTTGCAAAAAATGCTCAAAAGTTGTTATGCAAGTTTTTGATGACTTTGGAATTTTTGCACCATTAGCACCCCTAACTATACAATGAACATTATTACATCATTTTTGTGCCAAACATGGCCAAATAGACACAAACATCAACTCTACCTTATTCTTACTTGTTTGACCAAGTTGACCAATTTTGACCTACTAGGTTCGGATTGGTCTTACAATGCAATTTGGCTCCTAGGCCTTACAAGATCTCTTTAAGAGATCACAATCAACATCAAAATGGTCCAATGGACCTTATTACAACATGATCAAATCAAACAACATCAAATGAGGATTTTCTTCATTAGACGCTACTGCACCATACTCCTGAGGTTGAAGAAAACTCAAGTCCCTTGAGAAACCAGGTTGGCAACAATAGTTCCATGTTTCAAAATTTCATCCTCCCTCTTCCAAGTGACATCCTCATCAGGAAAGCCGCTCCATTTGACAAGGTACTCCTTGTAGGTTTTCTTCCTAGTCTTCTTGATCACCTTAGTATCCAATATGCTTTCAAGTTGTAATGGTTTGCTAGGTGGAGGGTCTTTGATCCATTCAACATCTTCATCTATTGTCAAACTTGTATCAAAACCTGCATCAACAACACCTTTATATGGGAATAAATTAGAAACATTACATATATGAGATATAGATAAGCCTTGGGGTAATTCAATCTCATATGCATTAGGTCCAAACTTATGCACTATCTTGCAAGGACCAACTTTCTTCATCAATAGTTTTGTAGGTTGACCCTTTGGAAGTCTTTCTTTCTTCAGATATGCCATGACAAGATTCACAACTTTGTATTGCACATCCCTCTTTCTTTCATCATCCTTTTTCTTATACTTCACCACACTCCTTTGTAGAGTCCCCTTAACCCTACCATGAATGTCCTTCATGGTGATGGAAAAATCCTCTCCTTGAGCACTCCTTTTCTCTATCCCATTTAGATCTTCGAGTTCTAGAACCCCTCTAGGATGAGCTCCATACATAATTTCAAAGGGGCTTTTCCCTGTACTCCTATTGATGAAGTCATTATATGCATACTCTTCTTGACTGATCACCATGTCCCATGTTTGACCATGCTACTTTGTTAAGCATCTCAATAGGTTTCCCAAGGACCTATTAATCACCTTAGGTTGGCCATCTGTCTAAGGGTGGTATGTTGAAGAGAAGGATAATTTTGTTCCCAACTTCTTCCATGATGTTCGCAAAAAATGGCCCATAAACTTTGAATCTCTATCGGTATTAATATTATGGGGCAGTCCATGTATTCTAACAACTTCCTTGAAGAACAAACCAACTATATAGGACGCATCATTTGAACATTTACATGGCAAGAAATGTGCCATCTTACTGAACCTATCCACCACTACAAACATACTATCAAAACCCCTCGGAGTCCTAGGAAGACCCCAAAAAAAGTCCATACGTATGCTTTCCCAAGGCCTATTAGGAATTGGGAGTGGTTGATAGAGACCTACATTAGATGATGTTCCCTTGGCTCTTTGACATATACTTGAAAACCTCCCACAAACTTTCTGACTTTAGTTTGCAACTTAGGCCAATAGTAGAACCTTTTCACCTACTCTAGGGTCTTGTCAAGCCCAAAATGACCATCCAAACTACCATTATGCTTTTCCCTTATAATATTCTCCCTCATGGAGCATTTGGGAGTACAAAGTTGACTCCCTTTAAATAAAAAACTATCCTACAACAAAAAATTAGGGAATTCAGAATGACAAGAATTTGAGAATTGGGCACAAACCTCCGAGATTTCTTTAAAATATGCATCCCTGTATAGATCCTTAAGGGATTCAACTCTCATGCTTTGTAACTTCATTTCTTGGGCTGCAAGTACCCTCATGCTAAGGGCATCAACCACCTTATTGGCTTGACCCTTCTTGTTCTTAATTTTGAAGTATAGGCTTGTAACTACTTAAGCCACTTCATGTGTTTGCAATTCAGTTTCTCTTGCCCATTCAAGTAACTTAAGGCATGGTTATCTGTATAAAATATAAATTACTATGGTAGGAGGTAGTGCCTCCACTTCTTCAATGTCTCTACTATGGCATACAACTCTAGGTCATAGGTAGAACACCTCCTTTTTTCATCATTTAACTTCTCAGAGAAGAAAGCTACTAGCCTGCCCTCCTGGCTCAAAATAACCCCAATAGCTTGATTACTTGCATCACAGTCCACTGCAAATAACTTTTCAAAATTAGGGAGAACAAGGACAGGTTTTTGTGCTACCCTACTCTTCAAGTACTCAAACCCTTTGTTTGAATTCTCACTCCAAACAAACTTACACTTATTATCTCCCTTAATGGTGTCAAGAATAGGAGCACAAATCTAACTGAAGTTCTTTATGAACTTTCTATAAAATGTGGCTAAGCCATGAAACATTCTTACATCACTTGCTAATTTAGGAGGGGGTCAATTCAATATTGCTTCAAACTTTGAGGGATCCATCTTGAGACTTCCCTTGGAGATCACAAACCCAAGGTATACAAGCTCCCCCTTCATCAAGACACACTTCTCTAAGTTGATCACCAACTTCTCCTCATAGACAATCTTTAAGTCCTGGTCCAAGTGCTTCAAGTGTTTCTCTTTTGTCCTGCTAAAAACAAGTATTTCATCCATATATACAATAAAATTTTTTCCAATGAAATCATACAATACCTCAATCATTAGGCACATGAAGGTACTAGGTGCATTTCTTAGCCCAAAGAACATAAGCAACCATTCATAAAAACCCTCATTAGTTTTGAATGTTGTCTTCCATTCATCTCCTTGTCTGATTCTTATCTGATGGTAACCAGATTTGAGATCAATTTTTGAATAGTATCATGCTCCTCCTAAGTAGTCAATGGGGTTTTCAATCCTAGGCATGGGAAACCTATACCTTATTGTGATTTTATTAATTTCTCTTGAATCAGTGCATAGTCTCCATGTACCATCCTTCTTAGGAGCTAGCTTTGTTGGTTTGCACAAGGGCTTAGGCTCTTCCTAAATAATCCCTTAAATAGGAGCTATTGCACTTGCTTTGATCTCTTTATTTTGTGTGGGTGTCATCTTATAGGTTGGTTTGTTTGGAAAAGTAGCACCATGTATTAGGTCAATCTAATGGCTCACATCTCAGATTGGGGGAAGGGTGTTGGGCATCTCCTCTACAACTATGCCTTTGTATTTGTGTAACAACCCTTGCACCTCTTTGAGATATTTCTCCTCTCACTATCTTGCAAACCAAAATTTTCCTTTAGCCTCATGATTAGTGCATAACCCCGATGATCCTCTTCTTTTAAGGCTTCTAGGAACTCCCTTCCACTCACTACCATGACACTTGACCTTAGGTGTTTATCTGCATTGTCATCATGCAGGGGATCCATCTTATACTTCTTCCCATTTTTGGTGATGAGATAGGAATTTTTCTTTCTATCATGTTGTGCTTGGACATCCTATTTCTATGGACGCCCCAATAACAAGTAGCAGGCATCCATGGGGATCACATCACACAAAATTTTGTCCCTATGTTCCCCTATCTCAAATTCTACACATGATTGCTCATAAACTACAACTTGTTACCCTTTATTTAACCATGATACTTTATAGGGGTTAGTATGAGGCAATCTCTTCAACTTTGATTTGTCTACCATTTCTAATGAAACTAAATTATTAGTTGAACTAGAATCAACTATCACCTTACATACCTTTCCATAAGCTTTGCATGTTGTCTTGAATAGTGTCTTTCTCTGAGGGGGCTCCTGCATTTGTGGCACCTTCAACAAGGTTCTTCTCAACATCAAGCTTTCTTCATCATGTGTGGGACTTGCATTTCCAATTGGGGAATTAATGCTTTGACAATCTTCCTCCATGATCAGTTGGTTCCATATCTCTCCTCCATGAGATGTTGAGGCTTTCTTCGGAAACTTGTGCATAGTGTGCTCTACTTGATTACAATTGAAGCACCTATAAAGATACTAGGACCTCTTCCCAGCCCTCCAAATCTACCCCTTCCATTGGGTCTCCTTCCTCTATAGCCTCCTCTTGAACCAGAGTCCCCACTTTTCTCTTGGTGGCTAGACTCCCCTTGACTTTTTTGAAATTGGTTTCTTCCCCCATTTCTTCCTCTACCTCTGAAATTCCTTCCCCCTCTACCTCTGTTCTATTGCTCACATTTTCTTCTCAATTTCTCCTCTACTCTAAGTGTCATTTGAAAGCACTTGTCCACTATCTCAGGGGTCAAGATGCTTATTTCATCTTGGATGCTAAATTTCAATCCATTGATATACCTCACAACTTTTCCTTTCTCATCTTCTACATGCACACATCTGAGAGTAAGTTTAGGAAACTCTTCAGTGTATGTGGATACATCCATTTCCCTCTATTTTAGGTTCTGCATCCTCTTATATATTTTTACCTCATAATCTGCTGGCATGAAATGAGACTTGATCCTCTCCACCATCTTGCTCCAAGAGTTGATCATGCTCCTTACACTCTTCACCCTTTCACCTTGGGTGTAGTTCCACCATGTGAGGGCAAAACCTTTCAATTTTGTCTTTGAAAACCTCACTCTTTTGATCTCAGGAACCTCCTTGTAGTCAAAGTAATTATTCAAGGCCTCAATCCATTCTACAACCTCATCAACATCCATCTTCCCACTGAACATTGGGAGATCCACCCTTGCCTCTAAAGCATCCTTGCCCATTGTCTTGAGGGCCTCAACCAAATAATTTTGTTCTGCAGGTACCTCAATCTCCTGCCTCTAGGGTACTTTTTATTCATCTTCCACCTTTTCCTCTTCTCCTTAAGAGACCTCAAATTATCCCCTTATCTCTTTCCTTAGTTCTTTGGTTAGTTTCGTGAGCCCAACCTTGATCATTTATTCTATCTCTGCAAACCTCTTCACAACATATGTGGTCATTCCCTTTGGAGGCATGTTGTTAGCCTCTTCTTCACCTTCTTATGCTAACATACACAAATCCTAAACATCCAGTTGGATCTGATACCACTATGATGTAGAGGGTACACCAATGGAACACAAACCACTCAACTACTCATTCAATCCCTTGAAAAATCTTGCCCCTAGAGAATCTCATTCCCCATGTAGGTTTCACAACCCCTTGATTCACACATGAACATGATTTTGGATAACTTATCTGAATCCTCCCTAAGGTAGAACAATCTCTAACCTAAGGTGATACAGATTCTCACATCAAATCCCCCATATGACTCAAGGTCTTCCTTGCACTAACCCTTGCATACAAGGATCACACCACCACAACTTTGCAGAGAGGGGTTGGGGTAACAAAGAATCATTGTTTATTTTTGAGAATCCACAACAACCTTAAAGACTCAAAGGGAAAGACCCATAACCCATTTTAGGGATGGTTTCTTTGTAAGTGTCCTAATTTCCTAGTAGCTCTTACATTGGAATTTTTTGGTCATAAATTCTTAAATTCCTGAACAAAGGTCCAATCAAATTACACTTTCAAATACCCTTTTTCTAGTTACACAACAGAACCCAAATTCTGTTCTGGGTTCCTGCTTTGACTGGGTCAAACACCCACTACTCAAATAGGCTTAAAAGGGCTAATATGCTTAATTTTCAAAATAAATACTAATCAAAGGACTCTCCCTTCACAATTGCCACTTGGAACACCCCTACCCAAATACATAAACACCAAATCCAACATCAAATTGCACCCTGTTCGTGTGTAAATGGGTACCTGTCGGAATGGACACAAACAATCAATAGATCATTATATTAGCATCATGGGGTTAGTGAAAACATGAAAAACATAGGAAACCCACTAAAATCGATCTAATGCCTTCTAACTAGAAAGAGTATGATTAGTTGCATATCAGCCCTCAGAATATGCTCCTAAATCAGTGACCAATACTATCCTAGCATGAAGGATTTAATTCAAAAGCAAGCTAAATGATGGTAAAATCATGCAAACTAGCTCTAAATGATGAAATAACAATGAAAACTAGCATGAGATATAATAGCATGTAATTCTAGAATGAAAATGGCAGCATAACAATGCAATTCTAATCTTGAGTGAAGGCCCATTTGCTCTCAAAACAGGCTTCTATTTATAGAAGAATGGGAGAGAGAGGGGGGGACAAGGTTCATTTATGAACTAGGAGGCCCAATAAATGAATATGTAAGAGCTATTAATGCCTAAG
>MU224120.1:1194852-1257864 GCA_018584345.1 Thuja plicata
TGATAAAAATCACCTAGGACATTAAATTGATTAAAAGAATTATGCCAAGTAGTAATAGGGTCGTTTGGACATAAATCGAGGGTATGATCACACTTAGGGCAAATAGGGTCTATAGTTGCGACAGACCGAATTCAGGTGGTTACACACCCAACCCCTTGTTTGATATTTATGGAAATCAATTCTTGGTTTCTTGGCCCATTACATAATGGATGCCAGGCCTAGGGCATCACACCAAAAAATGCCATTTGAAGGGACCAGTCTGAAACTTTTTTCATCCTAAATTACATGTTACAACCTAACATTCCCCAGGGTTTCAGACAATTTGACAAGTGGAATGTCATGTTTCCATTAATGTTCTTCAAACCCTAGGGTAACGAGGGTTGCATAACCATTTCTAAAAAAACCTCTCTAACTTGCTCCAACCTTCAACAAAATCCTTCAAAATAGATACAATTTAAATCTAATTCATGGATCTATTTAGACATGTGTTTTAATTAGGTCTTCCAATTCATACAGAACTATACACATACAAAAACTATAGAAAAACATGGAAA
Organism: Thuja plicata; assembly: GCA_018584345.1. Classification (NCBI taxonomy): domain Eukaryota; kingdom Viridiplantae; phylum Streptophyta; class Pinopsida; order Cupressales; family Cupressaceae; genus Thuja; species Thuja plicata. The sequence goes on from MU224120.1 coordinate 1,195,407, forward strand.
TCTCAAAACAATCACTTCAATTTTATTCAAACGTTTATCAACACCCTATGCCTTGACCCCTATGAGTCATTTAACAAAATTTCATGGAATTTGGAACCAATTCTAACCAATTTCTGAACCCAACTAGTTGTTAGGGGCAAAGTTGCAAACGTTGCTCAAAAATTGCTATGCAAGTTTTTGACGACTTTGCACTTTTTGCACCATTAGCACCCCTAACTATACAACAAACATTATTACATCATTTTTGTGCCAAAAATGGCCAAATAGACTCACAAACATCAAATCTACCTTATTCTTACTTGTTTGACCAAGTTGACCAATTTTGACCTACTAGGTCTTGATTGGTCTTACAATGCAATTTGGCTCCTAGGCCTTACAAGATCTCTTTAAGAGATCACAATCAATATCAAAATGTCCAATGGACCTTATTACAACATGATCAAATCAAACAAAATTAAATGAGGATGGTCTTCATGAGGTGCTCCTACACCATCATTATATATGTTTACAAAGTATATTATTTCATGCTGATTGGGTGATTTGTTGATATGATTATTCGTTCTATTGTAGTTGTGTTTGTTTTCTTGATGTAATGGCAGAGGTATTGGAGGGTTGGTGTATGAGTTTCCTTATGTTTACCAGAGGTTGGGATTTATTTGCATGTTAAAGTTTCATCTTGTTTCTTGAATGTAAATGTTTTTGTGTCTTATATGATTTAATTATCATGTGTTATTGTAACATGTTGATTTACTGCCCAACTGTGTAATAGGGGTCACATGAGGGTATGCTTTTTTCTTAGGTATTTCATGGTTGGAATATGTTGAAATTAAATTTCATGATTATTGTATTATGTTAGTGATGATGGGATCCAAAGGGGGACATATGCATTAATTATGTTTTATTTGGGTTATGGATTATGTTTCAGAATCTAGAGAGGTTCCTATGAGATTCTCAACACGAGGCATTTATAATTTAGTTTTGATGTCACTTCTGTTATGATGACATAAATGGATCCTTCTGGCGAGTTCATGTTTTACGTTATAAACTCTATGATTTAGAGAAAAATGGCCAATCCACCCCCTTGACCCAAATCACTCTACCAATACCCAATAATCCAACGTGATTACACACTTTCCCAATAGGCTTCTTCACACCAAAGTGCTCAAACTCGTTCCCAACAACCTAAATTCATTCCAAGACCTTCTAGGGTTTATTATAACAACTTTAAAAAGGTTTCAAAATTACAAAAGTGCCCACAACAAACTGGACAACACAATTTCTTCAAACTGGTCTCAAATTAGGTCTTTCCCTTATAGCCCTCCAAAACTTGCTCCATTAACTTTTCATAATATTTTACATAAAAACCTAAAAACATTACATATTCTAGTACCCATTTGGGATTTCTACAACATATGTGAAATTTAGGTATAGGTCCTTTGAGTCAACTATACAAAAATGAACAAGTTCAGTACTGCACAAGGCCTACTTAGGTGACTTTTACAAAGCAAGTGGGCGCTAAAATTTACAAAAATACCAAAAAAATTCCACAGAGTCTCCAAATGGTTCAAAATAAAGTATTTTGGAACTCAATAGGCTAGATCAACTCAACATATAGGTTTTCTACCAAACCATCACCATTAAAGCTCCCAAACTAGGGCCTTCTAGAAATCCGATCAAAACTCACCTCCAGGCTTCAAGAAAAGTTGCAACACCATCTCTTGTCCATGTCCAAACATAATCCAACATAAAAATACCCCTTCATTAAGCCACTTCTCCCACTTCTATACTTGTGACATTGAATAAAACCCCCTTTCAAGGTCAAACCCATGGTGATCAACCTTAATCATTCAAATCTACATCAAATAATGTTAGTACTTCATGTTTTATAGGGTATGAGATCCATTACTCAAGGTAAAATGCAAACATAAAGAGAAATGAATCAGATTCCCATTAAAACCTCAAAATTTGAAGGAAATGTTTCAGACCAGTCAGACTTAGAACACCAAAATGACTTCTTAAAAACTTCACAATGCTTATAAACAGTTACATAAACCTTGTTAAAACATCAAAGGAATTATACTAAGACACAGTAATGGAATAAGGTAGAAATATGATCAGGTACCCATAATAAATTTAAACAAAACTTGGGAAATCATTTACTTATTTTATTACAGAGATGCATTCATACATTCCTCTCTTTCATCCACGCTCTCCAGGACTTTTATAGAACCCTTACACCTTCCTCAACCGATTCAAATCGGTTTTGAGTCATTACAATAAGCAATTTAATTAAAACTAACCAAGCCCACCAAAACTGTTATTAGCCGTTGGGATTTGAAATTCAAATTTTGGAAAACATATTAAACTTATTCCTAATGTCCTAAACCTATCCAAAACCTTGTGTTTTGGTATTATTACAACCTTTGCATTTCAAACAACCTACCTACTTGAATGAGGCATCATAGTGCCATTTATTAAATTTCTGGGTCCTAATGTCCTTATCAGGACCATTAGGACATCAATTCACTTTGCCTTGTGTAATACATTCAAAGGCCATTATAGGCTTCAATACATCATAGTTGAGTCTTATAGACACATGCACTGTAATTTTCACCCCTTTGTGACTCCAAGGTCTTCTTGGCTTTATCAAGTGCTCCTGCACCATAATCCCCTCCTAGGAAAATTCTCTTGCTCCAAGAGATCAGGGGTATAGTCTTCAACTTTTCCCTTTTCCAAAATGGCTATTTTTTCCTCATCTCTTTAACATGCATCTGTTGCAATACAAACTCATTGAGAGTTGGTTTTCTTGGCCTCTTACTTGCATCAAAATTACACCAAGCATTAGTACCCAAAAACATGTTATGTTGCTGCCTTCCACCACAGTCACTTATTGACTGTTGATGCTTCAATCTTTCTGATTTACTAAGGTCCTTCTGAACCCATTTCATCTCCCATATTAAAATTATCCTTTTTCCTTATGCCCCCTCAACCAAAGGGCACACAATTTTTTCTATTAGCACACTATTTTTAGTTAGCTTCAAGGAAAATTTTGTCACAGTCCTATTGCTGCCACCATTCATCTTTACATGAGACCTATTACCAACACAATCTGCTTGCGAATCCAAACAACTTTTGTCCCCGAAACATATTATATGTTTTTCATTCAATTTCTCATCATTGAGAGGAGTTAGCACAATATTTTTTTTCATCCCCATGCACCACATAAGTATTAGTAAATACATAATGTAATGTCCTCCTTAATGACTTCCAAGGCCCACCAAATATAATATGACTGCATTCATTGGAACCACATCACATATAACTCGGTCATGATATTATCCTATAGAAAAATCTACATATGCTTGCTCTTTTACAACAACCTTTTGTTCACTACTGACCCATGTTGCATTATATGGACTATTATGAGAAAATATTTGCAAATTTAACTTAGAAACAATCTCATAGTACACCAAATTATCATGAGAACTAGAATCTATGATCAAGTTACAAATTTTACCTTGGATTTACATAAGGTATGGAAAATAGATACATTTGGTCTTTGAGGTTGCAATCTTTTTCCTCTTAAAAACATTAGGAACTCACCATCAAGTTTATGATGTGCCCTTAGAAATCCTTAATCTTCTCCTTCCTTCTTCTCCTCTTGAACCATATGTGCTCTTTTCTCAGGCTTCTTATTTTCTTGTGCATTCAAAGGACACTTAATGGATGTATGTCCCACTTCATTACATGTATAACATCTACCCATGAATCCTCTACTAGATCTAAAGCTTCCTCCACCTCTGAGACCTCCTCTTGGTTCAAACATTGGCTCCTTTCCTTTGTCATTGTGTTGTCCTTGTTCATTATTGCTGCTAGGCTTTCTTCCTCTCCCTCTACATATGTTGATGCTACTGTCTTGTCTCTCTTGTCTTCTTCTCATCTTTTCTTCAGCCTTTATCGCTAACTTGTAGCATTCTTCCACATTCCCTAGTTTTTATAGACTCAACTCATATTGGATGTTGTATCTCAGACCTCCAAGATACCTTGTTACCTTCTCTTCTATACCCTCATAATGAGCAGCTCTAATATCCAGCTTATAAAACTCCTCTGTATAATTTTGTACATCCATCTCTTTTTGCATCAATCCTTGATGTTTCTTATACAACCTAACTTCATTATCCTTTAACAAGAACTTCTCCTTCATCTTCTCCACCATCCTCAATATCTTTACATTCAAAGAAATTATCAAGAGCGCCAAAACAATATATCAAATTTTCATCATTCATGTCACCACTATACATTGGTAATTCAATTTTAACTCGAGATTATCCTACTCTAATGGCTTTTAGTAAATTTACCATCCTTGCATCTTCTCGATCAAGTTTCTCTTCTTGCTGAGGGGTGGCTACTTCTTCCCCTTCTGCTTCTCTTTAAGAGCTTTCTTCTCCCCTTTTCTCAAACTTGCCCTTCAACTTTTTTAGTTCTTCTCTCAACCACCTGTTTTGTTCTGCTTGTTCTTGCACCAACTTAGTAAGTTATGCATTGGTCACTTTAGGAGGCATTGTTCGAGCCACTCCCTTGACCCAAATCACTCTACCAATACCCAATAACCCAACATGATTACACACTTTCCTAATAGGCTTCGTCACACCAAAGTGCTCAAACTTATTCCCAACAAACCAAAGTCATTACAAGACCTTCTAGGGTTTATTATAACACATTTCAAAAGGTTTCAAACTTGAAAAAGTGCGCACACCATACTAGACAACACACACTCTTTAAACTAGTCTCAAATTAGGCCTTTCCCCTGTAGCTCTCCAAAACCCCCTCCATTGAATTTTGACAAGATTTTCCATAAAAAACTAACAAAAACATTACATATTATAGTACCCATTTGGGATTTCTACAACGTATGTGAAATTTAGGTATAGGTCCTTTGAGTTAACTATACAGAAATGAACAAACTTAGTACTGCACAAGACCTAATTAGGCCACTTTTACAAAGCAAGTGGGCTCTAAACTTCACACCAATACCCCAAATATTCCATAGAGTCTCAAAATGGTTCAAAACAAAGGGTTTGGGTACTTACTAGGCCAGATCAACTCAACATATAGGTTTTCTACCAAACCCTCACCATTAAAGATCCCAAACTAAGTCCTTCTAGAAATCCAATAAAAACACACCTCCAAGATTCAACCCAAGTTGCAACACCATTTATTGGACATGTCTAAACATAATCCAAAATACAAAGACCCCTTCATTAAGCCACTTCTCTCACTGCTATACTTGTGGCATTGAATCAACCCCCATTTCAAGGTCAAACCCATGGTGATCACCCTTAATCAGTCAAATCTGCATCAATGAATGTTATTACTTCATATTTTATAGAGTATGAGATCCATTCCTCAAGGTAAAATGCAAACATAAAGAGAAATGAATATGATTTCCATTAAAATCTCAAAATTTGAAGGAAATCAATGCACTATTTCAGACCAGTCAGACTTAGAATGCCAAAATGACTTCTTAAAAACTTCACAATGCTTAGAAATAGTTACATAAACCATGTTACAACACCAAAGGAATGAGACTCAGGAAGAGTAATGGAATAAGGTAGAAATATGATCAGATACCCATAATAAATTTGAACAAAATTCAGGAAATCAGTTACTTGTTTTATTACAGAGATGCATTCATAAATTCCTCTCTTTTATCCACACTCTCCATGACTTTTATAGACCCCTTAAACATTCCTTAATCGATTCCAATCAGTTTTGAGTCTTTACAATAAGAAATTTAGTCAAAACTAACCAAGCCCACCAAAACTGTTACTAGCCATTGGGATTTGAAATTCAAATTTTGGAAAACATATTAAACTTATTCCTAATGCCCTAAAACCTATCAAAAACCTTATGTTTTGGCCTTATTAAACCCTTGGCATGTCAAACAACCTACCTATTTGATTTATTCATCATAGTGCCATTTATTACATTTTTGGGTCCTAAGGTCCTTATTAGGATCATTAGGACAGCTATTCACTTGGCCTTGTGTATTACATTCAAAGGCCATTATAGGCTTTAATACATAATAGTTGAGTCTTATAGACCCATGCACTATAATTTCACCCCTTATTAACTCCAAGGTATTCTTGGATTTATCAGGTGCTCCTACACCATACTCCCCTCCTGGGAAAATGCTCTTGCCCCAGATCATGGGTTTAGTCTTCAACTTTTCTATTTTCCAAAAAGGCTCTTTGTTCCTCATCTCTTTAGCATGTATATGTTGCAATAAAAAATCATTGAGAATTGGTCTTCTTGGCCTCTTATCTTCATACAACTTACACCAAGCATTAGTAGCCAAAAACATGTTATGCTGCTGTCTTCCACCACAATCACTTCTTGACTGTTGCTGCTTCAATCTTTCTGATTTACTAAGGTCCTTCTAACCCCATTTCATCTCCCCTATCATAAGACTTATTTTTCCTTCTCCCCCCTCAACCAAAGGGTACACAATACTTACTATTAGAACACTATTTTCAGTTACCTTCAAGCACAATTCTACCACAGTCCTAGTGCTGGCACCATTCATCTTTATATCAAACCTATTACCAACACAATATGCCTGCAAATCCAAACACCTTTTGTCCCCAAAACATATCATATGTTTTTCATCATTGAGAGGAGTTAGCACAACATTTTTGTCATACCCATGCACCACATAAGTATTAGTAAATCCATCATGTAATGTCCTCCTTAATGACTGCCTAGGCCTACCTAATATAATATGACAACAAGGCATTGGACCTACACCACATATAACTCTAGCATGATATTCTCCTATAGAAAAATCCACACATGCTTTCTATTTTACCATAATATTTTGTTTACTACTGACCCATGTTGCATTATAAGGACTATTATGAGAAAATATTTACAAATTAACTTATAAACCATCTCATAGGACACCAAATTATCATGAGAACCAGAATCTATGATCAACTTACAAATTTTACCTTGGCTTTTACATAAGGTACGAAAAATAGATAAATTTGGTCTTTTAGGTTAAAATCTTTGTCCTCTTCCAAACATTAGGAATTCATCGTCAACTTCTGAATGTGCTTGTAGACATCCTTCATCTTGTCCTTCCTTCTTCTCCTCTTGAACCATCTGTACTCTTCTCTTAGGCTTCTTATTTTCTTGTGCATTCAAAGGAAACTTACGGGATGTATCCACTTCATTACATGTATAGCATTTGCATGTGAATCCTCTACAATATCCAAATCTTCCTCCACCTCTGAAACCTACTCTTGGTTCAAACATTATCTCTTTTCCTTTGTCATTACTTTTTCCTTGTTCATTACTTTTGCTTAGCCTGCTTCATCTTCCTCTATATCATTTTCTGTTGCTGCCTTGTCTCTCTTGTTTTCTTCTAATATTTTCTTCAGCCCTTATTGCTAACTTGTAGCATTCTTCCACATTCCCTGACTCAAGTCATTTTGGATGTTGTATGTCAAATGTCCAAGAGACCTTGCTGCCTTCTCTTCTACATCCTCATCATGGGAAACTCTAATGTCCAACTTATAAAAATATTCTGTATACTCTTTTACATCCATCTCTTTCTACTTCACTCCCTGAAGTTTCTTATACAACCAAAATTTATAGTCCTTTGGCAAGAACTTCTCCTTCATCTTCTCCACCATCTCCGGCCAAGATGTGATTCTAGGGACACTATTCGTCCATCTTTATGCCTGCCAGCAATCCCACCATAAAAAAATGTCCCTTCAACCTAGACTTGGAAATTTTTACTTTCGCGTTATCCTCAATATCTTCACATTCAAATAAATTTTCAAGATCACCAAAACAATCTATCAAATCTTCATCATTCATGTTACCAGGCATTGTTTGAGTCTCTCCTGCTGACTCTTCTACTGACATATACTCCAATACCTTGCCTTAAAGGATTATACTATGCTGTAATACAAATATGATGTAGATAAAAATGGCCAATCAACTCCCTTGACCCAAATCTCTCTACCAATACCCAATAACCCAACATGATTACACACTTTCCCAATAGGCTTCTTCACACCAAAGTGCTCAAAATTGTTCCCAACAAACCAAACTCATTCCAAGACCTTACAGGGTTTATTAGAACACCTTTGAAAAGGTTTCAAACTTACAAAAGTTCACACAACATAATGGACAACAAAAACTCTTCAAATTGGTCTCAAATTAGGCCTTTCCCTTATAGCCTTCCAAAACCCACTCCATTAACTTTTCACAAGCTTTTTCCTAAACACCTAACAAAGAAATTACATATTACAGTACCCATTTGGGAGTTCTACAACATATGTTAAATTTAGGTATAGGCCCTTTGAGTCAACTATACAGAAATAAACATGTTTAGTACTGCACAAGGCCTAATTAGGCCACTTTTACAAAGCAAGTGGGCTCTAAACTTCACACAAATACCCTAAATATTCCATAGAGTCTCAAAATGGTTCAAAGAAAAGTATTTTGGCACTCACTAGGCCATATCAACTCAACATATAGATTTTCTACCAAACCCTCACCATTAAAGCTCCCAAACTAGGGCCTTTAGAAATCCGATCAAAACTCACCTCCAGGCTTCAACCAAAGTTGAAAAACCATCTCTTGGAAATTTCCAAACATAATCCAACATAAAAATACCCCTTCATTAAGATACTTCTCCCACTGCTATACTTGTGGCATTAAATCAAACCCCCTTTCAAGGTTAAACCCATGGTGATCACCCTTAATCAATCAAATCTGCAGTAAAGAATGTTAGTAATTCATATTTTATAGGGTATGAGATCCATTCCTCAAGGAGCATTATAAAAATAAAGGGAAATGAATCAGATTCCCATTAAAACCTCAAAATTTGAAGGAAATCAATGCACTAGTTTAGACCAGTCAGACTTAGAATGCCAAAATGACTTCTTAAAAACTTCACAATGCTTAAAAATAGTTACATAAAAACTATTAGAACATGAAAGGAATGGGACAAAGGCACATTAATGGAATAAGGTATAAATGTGATTAGATACCCATAATAAATTTAAACAAAATTTAGGTAATGAGTTACTTGTTTTATTACACAGATGCATTGATACATTCCTCTCTTTCATCCACATTCTCTAGGACTTTTATAGACCCCTTACACCTTCCTCAATCGAATCCAATCAGTTTGAGTCATTACAATTAAGCAACTTAATCAAAACTAACCAAAACTGCCAAAAATGTTATTATCCGTTAGGATTTGAAATTCAAAATTTGGAAAACATATTAAATGTATTCCTAATGCCCTAAAACCTATCCAAAACCTTATGATTTGGTCTTATTACACCCTTGAATGTCATGAAACCTACCTACTTGATTGAGGCATCGTAGTTCCATTTATTACAGTTTTTGGTCCTAAGGTCCTTATAAGGACCATTAGGACATCTATTCAATTTTCCTTGTGTATTACATTCAAAGGACATTATAGGCTTCAATACATTATAGTTGAGTCTTATAGACCCATGCACTATACTTTCACCCCTTGGTGACTCCAAGATCTTTTTCTTTTCATTTGGAGAATAATAGGGGTATTTTTATAGGAGCATGGTTAGGGGAGTGGCTCGCAATGGAGGTCGGGGTCCTAAGTGGATACTAGGGTAACCCATTAGGGTAATAATCCAATGATAAATTAATAAAATTATTTAGATGGGTTGGTATCTCCCATGGCCTTGAGTGCTTGTATATACTAAGGATGGGATGGAGAATGCCTAGATGTCTGTGTGGCGTAAGTTTGGTAGATCGTCTCCTTGTCCTCATAAAAGGTTGTCGGTTCCACATGATTCCTCACCTTGGGGCCGAGGTATGGAGTGAGAAACTACTAGGAAAACTCAAGATAGTCGAGGGCTATATAATTACAATCTCTTACATGTGTCTTAGGATTCCCTCCATTTATCCTTGTGGGTTGCCTCCAATATTCCTATTTAATATTCCTTTTGAATTCCCTATGTTATTCGTTGGTTTGGTTGTTCCTTTTATTGTTTCCTTGCTTGTGATTCCTTTTTGGTGTGGGGAATTGTGTCTATCTCCTAGCTCAAATAGAGTGGGCCTTAGAGTTCCACATGGTTGGGTGGAAAATATCTTCCCATTGAGTATTCAAAGTTTGATCAAGAGTTTCTTGGATGGTTATGCTTCTTATCTATAGTTTCATGTTCCATGTGACCTATTGATTATTTCAATTCATTTTATAATGATATGTATCTTCATTTTGATGATTTGATGTTATGTTGTACCCTCCATGAGGAGATGATTATAAATTGATTTATTAATTATTATGTGTATCAATGGATATATGTAAGGCAACGATAAAATGGATAAATAATGATTTTGACTTGATTATTATTGTGTGACTATATGTTATCTTGATTGTAAGATTTATATGCATGTTATGTGTTTCTAGTAGTAGCTTCGATGAACTTAAGAAGACCTAGTTATCTGATTAATGTGTAGTTCTCATGTTGCATTTAATGATAAGTATCATGTAATATAAAATTATATTTTTAATGCTAGTTGCATCATTTATTCTTGGCCAGTTGTAAGTGGCCTTTTTGTTGGAAATATATGTTTGGTTGTCTATTTTCATTGATGTTAAACATTGTGTTCTGGAGGTGTTTTTGGTTTCTCAAACAACTAAGAAAATGGAAAATAAGTTTTTTTTACAAAATTGCGCCATGTAGTTGTAATTATCAAATAAACTGAGAAAATTGTACCATGTAGTTATAATTCTCTTAATATGAAATTGTATTTTTAATGTTAGTTGCATCATTTGATCTTGGCCAGTTGTAAGTGGCCTTTTTGTTGGAAATATATGTTTGGTTGTCTATTGTCATTGATGTCTGGATTTGAATTTATCCATTATAATCCCATTTTTATATTTACTTTTGTTCTTCTCTATGCATTCAAAATTCTTTATTCACTTTTGGCTTTCCAATTCCATTTTCTTGATCTTACACACTCATACATGTTATTCCATGCATTCTTGAGCTTCATATGATACATGGGGTCTTCACTGAAGGGGAAATACACTATCACATGTGTTCATATTGGGGGGTTTAAAATCAGCAAAAAAGGGGCATTATATTGCCTAAATAGGGGGCAAAGTTGTTTTTTGGTGGGGGTGGGTGTTTATATAGGAAAACAGGTGTGGGGGGTATTGGAGGGGGGTGACAAAAAGTGATGCAGGAGCATCCTGGGTATAAGAGAAATCTTGCATCACCCAAAAATATTTTCTGGTTTCTTTTCAATAAGGGCTATTTTGTGCAGAGTTACTGTTTCTGGAAAGTTACTATTTTTAGTAAGTTTTCCGTTTGAGCTCAGAATGCTCTATTTTCTTCCCTCGAGGTTCACTTTGATTGTATAAGCCTGTCAGTAAAGTTTCATTGCCAGATCAAATCTAGTTTTGTAGATATTGGATATTTTTGGCATTGGCAACAGGGTATAGAAACTTCGAACTCAGTTTTGAAGGCTTTAGAGGCTCTGAATGGGGTCAGAACCTTGGCTGAATGGGCAAGCCCTTGTCAAACATTGTATAGCACTTTGTGGTATTTTCAAAATGGGGTTAAGGCGGCCCACCAGGTCAATGGTTGATGAGTTATGGTCTTCGGAAGTTGCACTACTTGAACTTGAAAATGTTAAAGTTTCTTCAAAATTTCTTTTTGTGTTTCAAATTTGTTTGGGCCTACTCTAATGTAATAAAAATGAATAATAATATCTTAGGTTTGTTCGGCCTCAAACTTTAGGGTTTGATTTCTAGAGTCTTCTTGGGCACTTAAAATTGGCTATATATTGAAGGTCCGTAGGGTTGTCTAGGACAGTTTGGGTTATGCAGCTGGTGGCTCTGGCTCGTAGATTATTGTAGTAAAATGACCATGTGGTTGTGCATGTTGAATTTCTGAAGCTGCATGTTATATTTCAGAATATTGTAATTTCATTTCATGGTGGATAATAGAAATCTCATTCTTGTCTTTGCAAATCTTGTTATTCTCAATTTTGTTGTGTGTTTGTGTTAATAAGGGGAGCACCCTTCATCAATTGGTATCAAAGTAGGAGTTCCTAAGTGTGTAGATAGATTTATGACTATGAGGAAGTTTGCACCAGGACCGTGGTTGTGGGTTCATAGATAAGAGCCAAAATGCCTCCACGAAGAAACCGTGGCGGGAGAGTTGCAGGTGTGACAGAAGAGGATTTTAGAGGCCTCTAGAGACAAGTACAAGCATTGCAAGAGGAGATGTGTAGAGGAATGAATATTTCAGTTAGAGATGAAAGTGACGAGGAATTTGAAGAAGAAGGACAAGGTGACTAGGAAGCACCAGAAGCGCCTAGAAATCCTGAAGAGGATAGGCTTTTGAGGGCCATTTCCAAGATTGGAAAGAGACCCAAGATTGAAGTTCCCACGTTTTCAGGAAATCTTAACCTAGAGGAGTTGATTGACTAGATCAATGATCTAGAATAATATTTTGAATATGAAGATGTTAAAGATCCAGATCAGGTCAAATTTGCGAAGGCCAAACTGAAGGGCCATGCAAAAATTTGGTGGCAGGAGATTTAGTTGGAGAGGAATAGAAGAGGAAAGGAGAAAATCACAAGATGGGACCGAATGGTGGAGAAGTTGAAGAGACAGTTCATTCTTGTTGATTATGAGCTTCAAATGATGAGGAAAATGTAAGGGTTGAAACAAGCAGGAAAATATGTGCAGGAGTATACAGAAGAGTTCTACTGGGTCCTCATTAGAATAGGTCATGCAGAACTTGAGAAGGAAAAAGTTTCCTGTTATCTTTATGGATTGCGGCCAAGTATTCAGTATGAGTTGAGTCTGGTTAGAATGACCAGTATTGAAGAGGCATACCAGTTTTCCCTAAGGGTGGAAGAGGAGCTGAACAAATTTTTTGAAAGAAAACAAGGTGGAAGAGGTCATGGTGGAAGATTTGATGGACGGTCTTATGGAGGCCAAAGTGAAGATCAGAAAAAGAATGATGAGTCAAGTAGCAGTCAGAATCTAAGGGGAAATAATTACAATCATTCCTGTGATCAAAATAATAGGGATCAAAGAGGAAGATGAAGAGGGTAAGGACCAGGAAGAGGAGGTTTTCATGGGACATGTTTTCATTGTAGAGAAGAAGGACACTGAGCCTATGAATGCCCACAACATCAAGGAAGGATAGATAGGAGGAATGAATACCATGCAGAAGTTGTGCATGAAAATAAAGAAGCTCAATCAGAACACTCAAATGACGCTGAGAGAGGAGAAACCCTAGTTGTCAGGAGGATCCTGATAAATGAAGAGAAGATCTCAGATCAGAGGAAGAGCCTATTTCACACTAGATGAAAGTGCGAGGATAAGTGTTGTAATGTGATTAATGATGGTGGAAGCACTGATAACTTGGTATCAGAAGAAATGGTCACAATGTTGAAGCTAAAAAAGGGAAAATTACCCACGTCCATACAAAATTTCCTGGGTGCAGGATGACCACAAGGTCCTGGTCAATGAGCAATGCTTAGTAAAGTTGAAGATTGGAAGTTACCAAGATTAGGTACTTTGCAATATCATCCCCATGGATGCATGTCATTTGTTGTTGGAAAGGCCTTGGCAGTTCGACAAGCGCACCATACATGATGGTCATACTAATACTTATTCTTTGACTAAGGATGGAGTTTGACACAAGCTGAAGCCATTGAAGGAAACATGAGAAAATGTATGTAGTTATGCCAGAATATGTTTTGTTGATGGAAGAAAGTTCTTAGAAGGTATGAGGCATGAACATATGTGTTTTTCCCTAATTCCAAAAGTGGGTAAAGAAGAATTAGAAGATGTACCTGCAGAAGTTGTAGACTTGTTGGAGGAGTTTCAGTATATTGTTTCTGATAATGTACCTAATGGATTACCACCAGTGAGGAAGATCAGTCATCAAATGAGCTTGATCCTAGGGGCTAGTTTTCCAAACAAGGCAGCCCATAGGATGACTCCAGTAGAGAGTGAAGAATTGCATAGACAAGTGCATGAGATGTTGCAGAAGGGATTGATCCAAGAGAGCTTGAGTCCATGTGCTGTACCAGTGGTATTAGCACAAAATAAAAATGGAGAATGGAGGATGTGTACATATTCTCGAGCTATCAATAGGATCACTATCAAGTACAGATTTCCCTTGCCAAGAATGGATGATATTATGGATTGTTTGAGTGGAGCTGAGTGTTTCACAAAGATAGATCTAAAGAGTGGATATCACCAAATCAGGATTAGAGAAGGAGATGAATGGAAGACAACCTTCAAGACAAAGGAGGGCTTGTTTGAGTGGTTAGTCATGCCTTTTGGGCTAACCAATGCACCAAGCACATTCATGCGGCTCATGCATGAAGTATTAAAATAATTTCTGGGTAAGTTTGTTATTGTTTACCTGGATGATATTTTGATTTTCAGTAAGACATTGGAAGAATATATGATGCACATTCATAAGGTGTTTGAGAGGTTAAGGGAAGAGAAGTTGCTGATTAATCTAAAGAAGTGCAGTTTTGTGAAGAGGAAGTTAGTGTATTTGGGATTTATAGTCTCAGTTAAAGGTCTAAAAATGGACCCTGAGAAGGTATAGGCTATCCTTGAATGGCCTACCCCAAGGAGTGCTACTAAGGTAATATCTTTTCATGGTTTGGCTAGCTTTTACAAAAAAATTATTCGAGGTTTTAGTAGTATCTGTGGACCCTTGAATAAAACAATGAGAGGGGATAGGAAAGAGTTTAAGTCGACTGTAGGGGTAGATAAGAGTTTTAAATTGTTGAAAATAAAAGTTATAGAACAACCTATTTTAGCACTTCCAGATTTTAACAAGGTGTTTCAAGTAGACTGTGATGCTAGTGGTAATGCCATTGGAGCAGTTTTGAGTTAGGAAGGTAAACCGATTGCTTATTTTAGTGAGAAGTTGAATGATGAAAAGAGAAAATATTTTGTTTATAATCAGGAGTTCTATGCTATAGTTTGGGCATTGAGGAAGTGGAGACATTAGCTTTTTCCAAAAGAGTTTTTTTTATTTACTGATCATCAAGCTTTGCAATATTTGAATAGTCAGGGAAAGTTGAATCAAAGGCATTTGAAATGGGTTGAGTTTTTGCAGAGTTATACTTTGTTTTTGAAGCACAAGAGTGGGAAGTCTAATAGGGTTGCAGATGCCCTTAGAAGAAGACTAATTTTGCTGACAGAGATGCAGATTGAGGTTGTTGGGTTCAATGAACTCAAGAGTTTGTATCCTGAAGATCCAGATTTTGGCGAAGCTTGGAAAGCTTGTAGAGAACCTGTTACTCTGGATAGAACCAAATGGTTGGATTTCATAATCCAGGATGATATGTTGTTCAGAGGTAGTCAGTTGTGCATTCCAAAGAGCTCCATGAGGGATAATTTAATCAAAGAAAGTATAGTGGAGGATTGGCTGGACATTTTGGGTGAGATAAAACCATGTCTTTGGTTATTGATAATTATTACTGGCCATAGTTGCAGCAAGATGTTAAGAAATTTGTACAAGGTTGCAGAGTATGTTAGATGGAAAAAGGAGTGAAGTAGAATACAGGGTTATATCAGCTGTTACCTGTACAAGAGAAGCCATGGGAGGATATTAGTGTGGAATTTGTTCTTGGTCCACTGAGAACTCAGAGAGGGCATGATTCCATCTTTGTAGTGGTGGATAGGTTTTCAAAAATGACACATTTCATTCCTTGCAAGAAGAATAATGATGTTGTTCATGTAGCAGAATTATTTTTTAGGGAGGTGGTAAGACTAAAAGGCTTACCAAAGAGCATAGTTTCAGATCGAGACACCAAGTTTGTTGGTTACTTTTGGAGAACCTTGTGGAAAAAGTTGAAGACATATTTGAAGTTCAGTTCAACACACCATCCACAGACTGATGGACAGACAGAAGTTGTGAATAGGAGTTTGGGAAACTTGTTGAGATTCTTGGTTGGAGATAAACCAAAGCGATGGGATTTGGTTTTACCACAGGAAAAATTTGCATATAATAATTCTGTCAATAGGAGCACTGGTAAATCACCATTCCAGATAGTGTATGGAAGTAGTCCCAGAAATGCATAAGAATTAAGAAAGTTGGACAAAGGAGAGACAAGTAGTTCTGAAGTTGAAGACTTTGTAGAACACTTGAAGAATTTGCATGAGGAGGTGCGGCAACATATTAATAAAATGAATACACAGTTCAAGGCTAAGGTATACAAGAAAAGAAGACATAAGGAATTTCAGGTGGGAGATGAATTTCTGGTTTATTTGTGAAAGGAGAGATTTCCAGTAGGAACATATAATAAGTTGAAGATGAAAAATTTTGGACCATGCAAAATACTGAAGAAGCATGATTTAGGAAATGCTTACGAAGTAGAGTTTCCCAGTGAACTCAATTTCACCAGTATTTAAGATTTTATATTTGACAAAATATCATGAGGGAGGTGTTGAGGATTAGATCACAGAAGCACAGTGGAATATTCCAACAACTACTTCAGCTACAGAGGAGATTGAAGACATTTTGGATAGTCATGTTGGTAGAAGCACAAGGAACAAGACATATGAAGAATATTTGGTCAAATGGAAAGGACGACCTATAGAAGATTAATCATGGATATCAAGGGAGGAGGTTAACCATCTTGGTTTTCCTTTGCCCACCTGAGACATGACAAGGCCACTTATCAAATTAAACCGGGTGTCTGATGCACGAGCATCCTGGGTGTAAGAGTAATCTTGCATCACCCAAAAATATTTTTTGGTTTCTTCTCAATAAGGGCTATTTTGTGCAGAGTTACTATTTATGGAAAGTTACTATTTTTAGTAAGTTTTCCATTTGAGCTCAAAATGTTCTATTTTCTTTCCTAGAGGTTCAATTTGAATTATCAGCCTGCTAGTAAAGTTTCATTGCCAGATCAAATCTAGTTTTGTAGGTATTGGCAACAGGGTACAAAAACTTTGAACTTGGTTTTGAAGGCTTTAGAGGCTTTGAATGGGGTCAAAACCTTGGATGATTGGGCAATCCCTTGTCAATAATTGTAGAGAACTTTTTTGCATTTCCAAAATAGGGTTACGGCTTCCCACCGGGTCAACGGTTGATGAGTTATGGTCTCAAGAAGTTACACTACCTGAACTTGAAAATGTTAAAGTTTCTTCAAAATTTCTTTTTGTGTTCCAAATTTGTTTGGGCCTACTCTAATGTAATAAAAATGAATAATAATATCTTAGGTTTGTTTGGCCTCAAACTTTAGGGCTTGATTTCTAGAGTCTTCTTGGGCGGTTAAAATTGACTATATATTGAAGGCCCTCAGGGTTGTCTAGGGCAGTTCTGGGTTATGCAGCTGGTGGCTCTGGCTCATAGATTATTGTAATAAAATGCCCATGTGGCTATGCACTTTGCATTTCTGAAGCTACATGTTATATTTTAGAATATTGTAATTTCATTTCATGGTGGATAATAGAAAGCTCATTCCTGTCTTTGCAAATCTTGTTATTCTCAATTTTGTTGTGTGTTTGTGTTAATAAGGGGAGCACCCTTCATCAAAAAGGGATCTTGGGGAAATATTTTTTGAAAATAGGGAGACTCTTTCGTATGCCAAAAATATACGTGCTATGATTCAGGTTCACTAAGTGAAGCCCCTTTGATACCATGGTTAGACAACTTGCTCATAGTTTCTCAATGGCTCTCACTTCATCAAGCCTCGGCTCTTTGCTTGTAAAGGGGAGTCTCTTGTTGAATCCCTAATTTTATTTGATAGAATATTACTTATCTTGATCATATTATTTCTATTTGGCTATTAGACATCGCTTTTCTATTATTATTTTTGGCTATGTATCATTGATCATTTATTTGACTGCTGTGGAGTTGGAAACACCAAATAAGGGATTTGACGAAGGTAGGTCCTCAAACAACTCAACCACTTTTCCTTGTTTGAGCATGTGCAAGTTTTTTGAAAGGAGAAGATTGTGGAGAAAATTCTTGGTTTCAACAATTTTTGTAGAAGGTTATAAGTTCTTCGTCATCTTTATCCTTGTATTTCCATTATACTATTGGTTTTGTTATTTCATTCAATTTATATTATTATTTATTTTATAGTTTGTTATTATTATTATTTTGTTTTGTGTCAAATTTTGTATTTTGTCCATATGGGACTAATGTGCGCCACATTGTTGTCCTGTACTTGTGTTGAAATCCTAGACCCATGCTTGCTTCCTGGGAAGTAAGCTCATAGAGTTCTATACTATCTCTATAGTGTAATTTTTCAGTTTCTATAGTCAAAATATTATTTCAAATTAGCAGTTAGAAGATATTTTATTATCTTTTGCATATAGTCTTTAATTAATTAAAATATTTTTACCATATTAGCATCTTGATCCCCTAGCTCACTAGAGCACTAGTAGAAGTGAGGTGGTGCAAGGGATACTTCATCCCTTGGGACTTTTATCGGTCTCAAGGTCGGTGCACTTTTCCTTCTCCATAATAGGGTTAGTTGGATTTCACCAATGATATGCAAGAAATGGATGCTCTTTCTACTTAGAGGAATAGATGGTTTCCACTAGTAGCATGATTGTGATAGATGTCATGAGATACCTAATTTTATATGGTTTATACAGACTTCCACTAGTGACATTTAGTTGATGGGTGCTCATGTTACTCTAGAGGCATGGAGAGTTTTTGCCAGTGTCGTGCAATCCATAGAGCTAGTAGAATTTAGGCAATGGATTCTTGTGCTACTTTAGAGACATGAATTGTTTTTTCTTGTAGAATGTAGGTGATGGATGAAAGTATCTACTCATCTCAAGAGTTTAGTATTGACATAGGTAAATAAAAAAACTGTGTGTTTTCTATGTACTAGTTGTATGTAGTGGTTGTATTTGATAAGATGGAGCTTTTACCATGTTGAAACTCTTGCATTCTAATTTTTTGGATGCAACTTATCCTTAGTTGTTCGTTTATTTAATTTTTTGGTACCTTTATATTCAAATAAAATTTTACTCTTTTATGGTTGAGTAGTATCATTGGGGTCACTCATGTAGATTTAAGTGCCATCAGTATCTTTGAAGACTATATATTTTCCTTTTGTTTTCCATCTATTCATTGTTCAAGTAGTATTCTTGGGGGAATTCATACATATTTTTCTTCTTCTTGATCTTGATTATTGTCTTGGTTTCAAACAAGGTTCTTCATTATAGAAGTATTGTAGTCTTTGTTCGACAATTATCTACAATTATTTTTGTACCTTGAGGATGCTCTTTATGATCCTATTCTTTTTTAGGACATTTATTTTTAGGCTTCTTAGAACTTCATTCCTTTTTTTTTTACTTTTGTGAGAGTTTCAATTGTTGTACATTGGCACATTATCGGGAATTTAGTTGAGGGGACCCATTCTTTCATTTCATGCTTAGATTTATTAGTTCTCCCTAAATTTCACTTAAGGGGGTGTTAAAGTATGCATATTTGTTGCATCATACATGTATTTTTTGCATCATGCTTATTTCCATACTATTGTATTATGTATTTGTGCACATTCTAATGCATAATTGAACATATTATTTCATATATTTTTACACATGCACACTTAAATTGAGTTCACTTAGTACAAATTTAGTTTAAACTAGTTTAGCCTAGTTGAGCTCTAGTTGAGCTTTAGTTTGGTTTTATCTTTTTATAGATTTTTCCTAATTTTAGAGAACTTTCTTTCGATAAATAAATTCTTTGTGCATTGTAATTATCATTCAATATCATTCTATTTTTGTGAATATAGAAAACCACTTTTGTTGCTCTTGTTTATGGAAGGTGTTCTTTGTTTTCTATTTGATCTTGTAGGTGTTTGTGTTGCAAAATTCAATATAACCTTATATAAAATGGTAATCACATGACTCACATTAGATATTTAATAAGCTAATGTTGGACCTTCAACATCAACAATTGTTAGTTGGAGTGATAATACATCTTATATTGAGATAAGATTAACTGCTTTTAAATATTAAATATTTTTAAAATAATGTTGCGTAATTTTTGATAATTTAAAAATGTTGTTTCATTTTTAGATGATGAAATCAATTGACACTCTTGTAGTATTTTTATAACCATGGAGAATTGTTTTGCCATAATAGTATCATATTTGATGAATCTAAACCTCTATCAATGATTTATAGGCTACTTTATTCCATGCTCCTTAATTTATAGGCTACTTTATTTCATACTCCTTTATTCCATGCATATAACTCTTTCTCTCCTTTCTCCTGAAGCTCCCTACAAATTTCCTCTTCCAAAAATGTTTCTTTTTTTCTCTTGCACTGCCTTCAAGACTCCTCTCGTAGCCTATAATCTCTATCAAATAGCTTACTTCCCAATTCCTTTTTACATCTCTCTCTCTCTCTCTCTCTCTCTCTCTCTCTACATAATTGTTTCCCTCCTCTCCTATTTCCCCCTTGACATCTCACATCCTCTTGGGTGTTATCTCTCTCTCTCTCTCTCTCTATATATATATATATATATATATATATATATATAATTGTTTCTCTCCTCTCCTATTTCCCCCTTGACATCTCACATCCTCTTGGGTGTTATCCCTATCCTCCTTTTAGCATTCCAAAGAAAAAACCATTTCTCGATTTCATTTTTTAAAATAAGTTTTAAATACCTTCAAACAAATATATTTCATACATATCTTGAAATCATTTTTTGTTATGCTTCAATGGTATCCATACCCTATTCCCAAACTCTTATTTTATCATGCGTAATGAGGGCGCTGACAAAAATTGTGAGGGAACAAAGATTCAATGATTGGTTCCACATTGTGAGCTCCTAAAAAAGGTAACATGTGATGTGGAATTTGGGAGGATTTAGTTTCACACTAGAAAAATTTAATTCTAAAATGGAACGATATCAAATAAATCAAAAACCAAAATTCAAAGTAATCAAGTTCGAAATTGTTTGTTGGTGTTAATCACCAGTTGGTCCAACTGCTCCTATACTAGAAATGTTAGGTAAGTTCAATGTTTAACAAGTTGGAAAAATTGGGAACATTTGGAAATACATGGGACAATAATCCCATGTTTATTTTTTATCCAATTTATTTCCTTGTCTATGTGAGATTTTCCTGTTTTGCTCTTACGTTATTCACCAAGTTTATCACATAAGACACCTCTCTAACGACCACATCTATTCGGTCTACAATGTTATTTTCCTTTAATGCATTGATCTACTAAATATAAATCTAATATAGCTTTTAATAAAATCTATTCTTTATATATTTTCAAATCACTGTGTTCAACCTTCTCTCTTTCCTCTATACACCAATTTTGCTGCTACAAAAATAAAAAATAGAGATGGACTCTTTTTCTTGATTCCCCTTATCCTTCAAAGGATTCAACACATACTTTTGACCATATTTGTGGATGGTTTACATATTCCCACTATGATCATGAATGACCTTAACATTAATTTTTTGAGGTCTTTTCAACAATACATGACAAGCACTCATAGACACCACAAAACACAACAATTTATCTTTATAAGAGTCATTCTAAAAATTAATCAAACACTGGTCATTCAGAATCGTTTTGTGTTCCTTTTGTGACCAATAAAAATTACATGTATTATGGTGTTTGCACATTTTCAATCATAGCTTTTCTTCCATCTCTAAAATTAGATTATTCGTACTACCACTAATTGTTATAACTTTACAATACTTACCTCTATGAGAGTTTTTATTGTTTCTCTCTTATGTTATTCACCAAGTTTATCAAAAAAGAAACCTCTCTAATCACCACATCTATTTGGGCTAAAATTTTATTTTCCTTTAATTCATTGATCTACTAAATCTAACTCTAATCTAGCTTGTCATAAAATCTATTCTTTATATGTTTTCAAATCGAGCTATGTTCAACCTTAACCCTTTCCTCTATAAACCAATTTTGTTGCTACAACCAAAAATGGAGATGGAATCTTTTTCTTGATTCCCCTTATCCTTCAAAGTATTCAACACATAATTTTGACCATCTTTTTGGATGGTGTACACAATCCCACTATGATAATGAATGGCCTTTCTATCAATTTTGTTGAGGTCCTTTCAACAATATATGATAAGCACTCATAGACACCCCAACACACAACAATTCATCTTTATAAGAGTCATTCTGAAAATTAATCAAACACTGCTAATTCAGAATCATCTCATGTTCCTTTTGCAACCATTTAATATTGCATGTATTAGGGTGTTTACACATGTTCAATCATATCTTTTCTACCATCTCTAAAATTAGATTATTCATACTACCACTATTTGTTATGAATTTGCAACACTTACCTCTAGCCTTACATATTTTGAAAGAGACTCCTTTATGATGTTTCCTCCTCAACTACCTTTGAATTTAGCAACACTCTCATGTTATCCAATCAATCCAAATGCATATAATTTCTCCAATCCACATTTGAACATAAATTAGTATGAAAAATATCTGACATAATCAAACAACTAATACACCATTTAGAGAACCATACAATCACCTTTTTGGATAAAAAACCACAAATATTACATCCAAAAAAACCTTCAAGCCTTATTTCCATGTTGAGGAGATACTCAATATCTAGCCTTGAAGGGGGAAATAGATTCACACAAAAAATCCTCCTCAGATCCTGCAATCTGAGTTATTTAATAGAGGAGGAAACAACATCCTAAATGGATGTTTGACCGCCTTTAGAAACAACTTTCATGGTCTTCATCAAATATTTCATGTTCTTTTCTTTTAAGTCTCCTGCAGTCATCATGTTTATCCATACTTTTGCAGAACCTTACAATACGTCTTATCATGTTACAATTATAACAAACTAGACCATCCTTTTTTATTTTTTTTGTTTCATTATTTCTAACATTGATGTTTATACTGCATTCAACCTTTGTGTACCCATATCCATTGCAACCATAGCATTATCCATTGAACTTATTAACATTTCTATTCACACCCACTCTATTGAAGTTCTTAACAATACTATTTATATTCATTCCACTTCTGCACTTAACTACCTTATTCCAAACTTATTGAAATTATAGAATCTTTCACTAAAAGCATAACTCCTTTTCTAATTTCTACATTCATTAAATTTGTGCCCTATTTTATTATAGGAAAAATAGAATCTATCAAAATATGATTACTTGGAATGAATATGAGGAGGTATTTGATTCATTATCCCCTTTCTATCCCTTTCCTACAACTAATCTACCAAATTATTTTTGTTTTTCACCTATTTCTAATCTACCATTTCATTTTTGTCTTCCACCTACTTCTGGTCTACCAAATCCTTTTTATCTTCCACCTACTTGTAGTGTACCATATCCTTTTTGTCTTCTTCTTGCTTTTAGTCTACCAAAACCCATTCAACTTCCATGAATTTTTTTGATTCATCCTTTATTTCCTCATTATTCTTTAGTAATGCAAAATCCACTTTGTCTTGTTTGAGTTCCATGTCATCTACATCTCCTCATCTACCATTACATTAAGTTAGAAAACACAGATTTTCACATTTTAATTCAATATAATATATTTTACCAGCAAACTTAAAACCTTCAACAACCCTTTTACAAGTCTAATTTTTTTTATAACACAACTATCACTTTTGAACATAACTTCATAACCTTTCTTACACATTTGACTAATGCTTAACAAATTATGTTTCAAACCTTCAACATAATAAACATCATCAATTCTATTCTTACAATCAATTGAAATGTTTCCATTGCCTTTGATTTGTGCACTTCCCTCTCCTATAAATATTGTGAGAATAACTAAGGGGGGAGGGGGGGGGGGGGGGGGGTGAATCAGTGGCCTTAACAATTATTCCAAAAGTTCCAACCAAAAAACTTAACTCTCGAATATAATAACTTCAGTTATAATACAATACCAATTTCATCAAGATGTATGCCATAAATAATCTTAAAAATTATAAACTACTCGGTAAGATATACTGTTTACCTTTTCTGGAATTTACCAAGTAGCAACAAATAAACTTAGTATTAACCGACCAATCCAGTTTCACTAATGTGTAAAACAAAATATCAATGCAATGAAACATATACACATTTTACATAGATTTTAATGTGGAAACCCAATATGGGAAAAACCACCTGGGACCGGTAACCCAAAATATTTTCACTCTTCTGAAGTGAGCTCAGTGAAGAGCCAACCCTGTTAAAGGTTACAATACACACTGTTAAGTGCGACCTTGTTAGAGGATTTAAAACCAACATTTTTTCTTTTGACGTAGCACTCACTATGCTATCAACAAGAAAACCTTTTGATACTCTTGAGTATCTCAATACAATAAGGACTATTAAATCCCACTCGGTTAAGAGATTTTCTGAATCAATGGTTAAATTGATACAGTAAATGATCTATTCAAAATACAACTTTGATTTGCAAATATTTAGATCTATAGTTAGTCCAATAATACCTCTCTGATCAATATATACTTCAGTTCATTTTTGTTCTTTCTTTATTCTACTCGGTGAATTCTCTGTCCTTTGTTGCTCAGTGTCTACAGAATTCCTTGGCTCTGTTCTTCAACCTGTATGATCAGATTTGCATGAAGAGTTCTATCTTCACACAAAATATACTCAACATTCCTCTCTTTGATAATGAATTTATTATCTCTTTATATAGACATGATTAGCCACTCAATCTCCTTATTTTTGTCATAGATTTCTCCTTGATCTGTAAAACTCGCCATGATTTGATTTATCCCATAAATCTCTCCTTTAGTTTTGTTCTATAAATCTCTCCTTGATAACTGTTAATAAAACACGCTTTTAATCTCCTTCCTTTCTTTATCTTAATTGATCATTGATAATAAAACAACGAATCAGTCAATCCCTAAATTGTAGCTATTCTAGCTAAGCAATTTTGTTGTTCTTTAACTCCAGTTATGCTCAGTCATCAACTTCAATTATGTCCACTGTCACTCGGTGTATACAGATTTGATTCTTTTGTGTGCTCTCCCTTTCTTCATTCCCTTCAATGGATAGGTGTAGCAATTTTGTTTTTTGATCTTGTCTCTCCCTTTCTTGTAGAATCTCTTCTCCCTTTTTTGGATAGATATGCAGTGTTAACTCTCTCTGATTCTCTCCCTTTGATGGATGACAATTTTATTGACTCTTTATCTCCCTTTGACAACAATGCCAAAAAAATATATAGCTATGTAGTAGCCAATAATATCTCTAGTGTGTGGGTCACATAAGTACCTTCAATGTACTGATATATCATTGCAATCCATATCTCAACTTGCATCAACATGATTAATATTTTGATAATGTGTAGGCTGATGCAACCTTATAGTCATCTTAGTGACCAGTAGACAAGGGACAACCCCTAGTCTATTCCTCATGTATTCAAATGTATCTTTTGGCAATGGTTTTGTGAATATGTTTGCTATTTGTTCTTTGGATTGTACATATTCTAGTATTCCCTATTTCTCTTGTACTTGTTCCCTCAAGTAATGATACTTAATAGATATGTGCTTTGTCTTAGCATGCATCACAAGGTTATTTGAAATTTTTATAGGACCTGTATTATCACAATAGATAATTACTAGGTCAAGAATTTCCTGATTCATACCTTACAACATTTTCTTGATCCATGCAATGTTAGAGCAATTTGTAGAAACAAATACATATTCTGCTTCTGCAGTTGATTGAGATATGCATCCTTGCTTTTTTACTTCTCTATGTGATAAGTCTATCACCCATAAAGAATGATCCTCTTGTAGTGCTCTTTATATCATCTATGTTTCCAGCCCAATCAACATCCATATAAACTTGTAGCTCAAATTTGCCTTCTTTATTGCACCACAAACCATAGTCTTTAGTATTCTTCAGATATCTCAAAATTATTTTAACAATAGTCATGTGTGATTCCTTAGGGTTAGCAGAGAATCTTGCAACTATACCAACTACATGTGCTATACCAGGTCTAGTGTGTACAACATACATTAGTTTACCAATCATAGATCTGTATAAGGTCTGATTTACCTCAATTGTCTTGTCTTCCTTTGTCAATTTGCATCTAGTTTCCATAGGTGTTCCAACTGGTTTTGAGTCCCCCATCTTGAATATCTTCAGAACTTCTTTGATGTATTTTGATTGTGTGATGTAGATGCCTTTAGCCTGTTGTAGAATCTGTAGACCAAGAAAAAAGTTGATTTCTCCAAACATTGACATTTCAAATTATTTTCTTATTTCATCAACAAATGACTTGCATAACATATCATTACCTCCAAATATGATATCATCAACAAATATCTTAGCAATCAAAATCTTATCATCAGTATCTCCTTTCAAATATAGATTACTGTTGTTACTTATTCTAACAAATTGAATACTAATGAGATAAGAGTGAAGTCTTTCATACCATACTCTCGGTGCTTGTTTCAATCCATACAAGGCTTTGTGTAGTTTACAAACCATGTTCCTCTTTTTAGGATCAACAAACCCTTCAGGTTGTTCAATGTATTCCTCCTCTTCTAGTATTCCATTCAGAAATGCAGATTTAACATCCATTTGGTAAATTTTGAATCTTTTAAAAGCAACATAAGCAAGTAAAATTCGTACTTCTTCTAGTCTAGCAATGGGTGTAAAGGTTTCTCCATAGTCAATACCTTCTTCTTGTGCATACCCTTTGCATACCAATCTTTCTTTGTTCCTTGTGACTTCTCCATTCTCATTAAGTTTGTTTCTGAAAATCCATTTGGTGCGAATGAATTTTTTTTCACTCAATCTAGGTACTAATGTCCATGTTTTATTCTTCTCAATCTGTTCAATCTCTTCATTCATTGCACTAACCCATTCTTGATTCTCAAGTGCAAAATTAATATATTTAGGCTCAAAATCACAAATCAAACATCTATTGTTAAGTGACTTAATTCTTGTTCTCATTCACTCTCTTTTGTCTCCAATGATCTAGTCCCATGGATGGTATCTTCTGACATATTTAGCAAGTACAAACTCAGATCTCTACTCTTCATTTTGATCTTCATCACTCAGTTCAACATTGTGAGCATTTTCCTGATTTTCGGTGTGTGCATCTTGTTGCTTGGTTCTGTCTCTCAGGAAAGGTGTCAGGTTCTTCAATGTAGAAAAATCTATTGTAATCTTCAGGTTCCTTTCTACTTTCCTCATCATTTTTCACAGCAAATTCATCCACTTTAACATTTGCATTTTCATTGATTTTTTTAGAAGATTTGTTAAGACATTTATAAGATTTTCTTTTAGTAGAATATCCTAGAAATATTCCTTCATCACTTTTAGAGTCAAGTTTCCCATTTCTATCATCTTTCAATATATAACATTGACTTCCAAAAATTCTAAAGTAACTCACAGTTGGTGTGTATCCATACCATAGCTCATAAGGTGTCTTATTTGTGTCTTTCTTCAATTAAAATTGGTTAAGTGTATAGACAATAGTACTTACAACTTCTCTCCAAAATGTTTGTGTGATGCCTTTTTCAATCATCAGTGTTCAGGCACAATCAACAATTGATCTATTCCTCCTTTCAACAATCCCATTTTGCTATGGCGTTTTTAGTGCAGAAACCTGTCTTGTAATCCCATGCTCATTACAAAAGTTAGTGAATTCATCAGGAATGAATTCTCCTCCTCTATCTGATCTTAAATATTTTAGTTATTTTCCACTTTGTTTTTCAACTTTAGATTTATACCATTTGAACATCTTAAATGCTTCAGATTTCTCTTTTAAGAACATGACAGTCATCATCCTAGAATAGTCATCAACAAATAAAATAAAGTATCTATCACCATAATAACTCTTTGTTCTCATTGGTCCACATAAGTTAGTGTGGACTAACTCCATAATAAGTTATAATTAGATGAGTAGTTTTTTCTCTTGAAACTAGACTTTTTTATTTTTCCTATTTGACAATTCTTGCACATAACATGGTTGGGCTTTGAAATACTCGGTAAGCCTCTCACTTTTATTTTCTTACTTATCTTGACCATGTTGTCAAAATTCACATAACATAACCTTTTATGCCACAAAAAATGTCTTCATTTCTAGCCAATAAATAAGTGGTCTCAATATTATCAAGATATAATAGATTACCTTTTGTTTGTTCACCAGTAGCGATCAACTTTCCTGTTCCATTATAGATCATTGCCTTTTTGTTCTCAAATGCAACTCGGTGTCCTATGTTGTTCAATTGTGAAACACTCAATAGATGATAGTTAAGTCCTTTCACCCAATATGCATTTTTACATCTGATCTGATTATTCAACATGATGGTACCTTTTACTTCAACTAGGCAAGGTGAGTCATTACCCATCCTAACTGAACCACCATTATAATATTCAAAAGTTTCAAACTTTTCTTTATCTTCAGTCATGTGATGAGTACAACCACTATCAATAATCCATACATCATTTTTTCTAACTTTAGATATGAGTTCTGTTTCAACATACCTTTCTTCTTCATTTGAATCATCCTTCATAGAAATAAATACTACCTCAATATCTTCATCAGAATCAGTATCAGAATTTTTAGCTTTGTTCTCAACCAGGTAACAAGCCTTCTTTCCTTTGTTCTTGTAATCTCGGTTATCTCTTCTGTCAGAGTGTCAGTTTCTTCTATAGTCTCAGTCATCACTTCTGTTATACTTCTTTTCATAAGATTTGTCATTGTCTCTTTCATCCTTTCTCTTGTTAGGGCATCTAGCAACAAAATGTCCAATTTATTTGCAATTAAAACTGACCAAGGGTAATTTACCTTGATATCTTCCTTTACCTCTATGTAATCTCCAATCCATTAGTGCTTCAAGTTCATTAATTTCTTGATCATCACTATCATTGTCACTATCATTTCTCATAGTGTGTTTGTTACTATATTTTCTTATTTTCAGAGAAGACTTGAATGAAGACTCAATAGTAGGTAAGACACTATTGCCATATTTGTTTGTCTCGAATGAAATAAGTCTACCAATCAAACTATCAAGAGTAATATTGTTACTAGCTATTGCTCTCATTTCTTGAATTGCAGATACTCTAATAGCATAAACAGGTAGTAAGGTTCTCAAAATTTTACTTATAACTATTTCTTCATCAAGTACTCCTCCTACTCCATGGATAGCATTAACAACTTCTTTGATTTTTTCACTATACTGAGTGATGTTCTCTCCTTTCATTCTCAGGTCATCAAACTTTCCTCTTAGGATTTCAACTTTAGCTCTTAGTACATTGGTATCTCCTCCATGTACTAGCTTGATTTTTTCCCAGATTGTCTTTGTAGACGTGCATGATTTCACATCTTCAAATTTAGCATCAGTTAGTGAAGAATAAAGTTCTATCATCATAGAATTTTTTTCATGTTTCTCTCTTAATTGATCAAAAGTCAGAGGTCCGGTAGGTGCAAAATATTTAGTATCTAAGTGTTGTGTAACATCATTTCCAATACCAGATAGATGAAGTCTTATCCTACTTTTCCATGATGAAAATTTTTCCTTGTTCAACTTAGGCAAGTTGTATCCCTTTTACTCATCTTTTGATCTTTAGCTTAAGTCCCTTTAAATTTTTCTTCCAAGCACCAAAGCTTTGATACCAATTGTTAGAATAACTAAGAGGGGGGGGGGGGGGGGGGAANGTGAATCAGTGGCCTTAACAATTATTCTAAAAGATCAAACCAAAAAACTTATCTCTCAAATATAATACCTTGAATTATCTTACAGTCCCAATTTCATCAATATGTATGCCATAAATAATCTTAACAAATATAAACTTCTCGATAAGATATACTATTTATCTTTTTTGGATTTTACTGAGTAGCAACAAATAGACTGTGTTAATTGACCAATCCAGTTTCACTAATGTGTAAAACAAAATATCAATGCAATGAAATATATACACATTTGACACAGATTTTAACGTGGAAACCCAATATGGGAAAAACCACCTGGGACCGATAACCCAAAATATTTTCACTCTTCTGAAGTGAGCTCACTGAAGAGCCAACCCTGTTAAAGATTACAATATACACTATTAAGTGCGACCTTGTTAGAGGATTTAAAATCAACAGTTTGCGTTTTGACCTAACACTCACTATGATGTCAACAAGTAAACCTTTTGATACTCTTGAGTATTTCAATACAATAAGGACTGTTAAATCCCACTCAATTAAGAGATTTTTTGAATCAATGGTTAAACTGATACAATAAATTATCTGTTCAAAATACAACTTTGATTTGAAAATATTTAGATCTATTATTAGTCCAATAATACCTCTCTGATCAATATATACTTCAGTTCCTTTTCTTTCTTTCTTTATTCTGCTCGGTGAATGCTCTGTCCTCTGTTGCTCAGTGTCTGCAAAATTCTTTAGCTCTGTTCTTCAACCTGTATGATCAGATCTACATGAAGAGTTCTATCTTCACACACAATATAGTCAGCATTCCTCTCTTTGATAATGAATTCCTTATCTCTTTATATAGACATGCTTAGCTGCTCAATCTCCTTGTTTTTGTCATAGATCTCTCCTTGATCTAAAAAACTTTCCATGATTTGATTTATCGCATAAAACTCTCCTTTAGTTTTATTGCGTAAATCTCTCATTGATAAATGTGAATAAAACATGCTTTTAATCTCCTTCCTTACTTTATCTTAACTGATCATTGATAATAAAATAATCAATCAGTCAATCCCTAAATTGTAGCTATGCTAGATAAGCAATTTTGTTGTTCTTTAACTCCATTTATGCTCAGTCATCAACTTTAGTTATACTCGGTCATTAACTCCAGTTACGCTCGGTCATTAACTCTTTCTCAGTAACACTTTCTCGGTTACTACTGTGCTTGGTATACACTGTGAACTGCTCGGTGTTCAATGTCACTCGGTGTATACAAACCTTTTATGTACTGAAAACATAAACTTTATCTCTTTAGATCTTCAAGGTTATGACAATATGTGTATGAACAGTCAAACCATATCAAGTTGACATCAATGACAATACAATACATTAACTGATTTAATTTCTTGCATTTACTTTTGCAGCTGGTGATCATCAAATTATCATATTCAAACATTCAATCTGTTATTGTTCATCAAATGTGATTGCTCCACCACCACATTCTTCAAACTTGATCAATCAAATCTTGTCTCCTTTCATATGATTTGGAAAGCTAGAATCTATAATCCATGCACTTGTAAAAACTTTAGCATGTAATGTGATCTCCTCTTTCTTTTGTGAAACAACCAGAAATAGAGATTTCTTGATTATTTCATTATTATCCTCATATTCAGATAATATTCCTCCATGGGAACATAAGTTCTTTTTAACCTTATCTTTGAAATCTATTCTCTTCCTGAAATCACATTTGTTTTAATTGTCTTTTCTATCATCATCTTCTTATTCACCATGATATTCATTATAATTTCAATCATTAGAAAGATACCCTATCCTTCCACAATTAAAGAACTTAAAATGTAACTTACCTTTGTATCCACTAGTGT
Source organism: Thuja plicata (assembly GCA_018584345.1). NCBI lineage: Eukaryota > Viridiplantae > Streptophyta > Pinopsida > Cupressales > Cupressaceae > Thuja > Thuja plicata. The sequence goes on from MU224120.1 coordinate 1,226,973, forward strand.
CTCTCTTGAATCTTATTGAGAGAAGTGTTTAAGCTTACTTGTACATCTTTCTTATCTCAAGTTCAAATTCTTCAACAAATTTGAACTCTCTCTCTCTCTCTCTCTCTCTCTCTCTCTCAACTTTGGCAATCTCAAATATAGAAAGTGAACCAATAAGTTGATCAATTGAATACTGACTTAGATAATTACTTTCCCTTACTGAACATGCCATTGGTATGAGATCCTTTGGTAGGGTTAATAATATATTAAGTATAAAATATGTGTCTTCTATATGTTCACCAACAAATTTGGTGCCATCAACAACATCATTGCCTCTGTATATATAGATTTTAACATTCTCATCTTTTGCCTTTCTTAAGACCTCATACTTCGGTTTTAGATTCCTTAGTCTTTCTTTTTTTTTTTGTCTTTAAATCTCCTTCATATAGCAAGAAATATTTATCCCATATCTCTTTATCACCTTTTAAACCGTTCACCTTCCCAAATGTTGTGTCAGATAAAATACTAAATATAATATCTCTTGCTTTCACATTAGCTTCCTTTTTTTTTTCTTCATCAGTGGTCAAAGGTCTTCCAAAATGAGGATATAAACTAGTTTGAATAACCTCCAAAATACCATTCTGTAATGTTTCCAGATATGCCTCCATTTTTTTCCTTCTAATAAATGAAATTAGTGTCATCAAATATTGGAGCCCATAAGTGTAAGTTTAGTGCTATCTGGTATCTGCCTCAAGTAGTTAAGCTTCTTCAAGAGGAACCTTGCTTTGATACCAATTTTGAACGCACAACTGATGCTCAAAGGAGGGGGTCAATCAACATAAAATAAAATCTCACTTAAGTAATAAACTATCTTCAATATTCACTACATAAAAAACTAAGCAAGATAATATGTAGTAGAAAATAAAAACTAGGAAAAAACATAGTAAGCACTTTCCCACAAATATAATTTACTAATATAATTTTTTATTACAAAGATAGTAGGAGATCACTGCTCTGAACTTTCAATCAGAATCTCACTACCAATACAACACTTAATACATATAGGAGCTCACTACTTTAGACCTGCAAACAAAAGCTCACTACTAAAGTAGAAAGATACAGTAAAGAACTTGTGCACCCAAGACTCACTATCCTAGGGAAAAGATACATACAATCCTTCATAACAGATAAAGAGAAATTCTCCTGATAATGTAGGTAATCGGCACAACACTATCAACCTTAAGAATGCACTGTTACTACCTTTTCTTCTCTGCCATATTGAAAAAAAAGTACTCTTCATAAACTTAACTTCTCCTCTTCTAAAACTTTTCTTATAGATCTCCACTTTCTCACTCACCACACACACTCTTTCCTTTTTCCAAAGCACACACTATACTTATATACAAGATATGTCATTAGAGTATACAAAAAGGTCGACCATGCTAAAAGAATACTACAATTAAGTTACAAGTTGGCTATGTCAACAACTAAATACAATAAGGTCCCATGCAAAAATCATCTGGACCAAAACATAGTTTACACATAACATGGACCCATCCAAATAAGAAATAAACATTAAATACATAAGTCACATATAACATGAACCCATCCGAATAAGAGTTAAACATTAAATATAATACCTAGACCAAAGATATGAAACATGATCCAATCCAAGAGAGAGGGACCAAGAGCACATTACACATAACCCGATGCTAGACTCACAAATACTGGAACAAATTTCATAGACAAATCAAACATGTAGTAACACATTTCCATATGAAACACATCACTTTCTAGTTGTACCCATACCTCTACACACCACGGTGAGATCCACATGCCACATCAAATTCCATATCACTTGTGAAAAGTCCATGTTAGAATCCATCACAACATGTTTTCAAATTAGATCACAAACTGATCATAATTGCATCATTTGATAACATAGTTTCTAGATCACTAGGAAACATTTTTGGATCACCAAGAAACACCACAACCAAGACAAAAAATTGAATGCAATTCAAATCACATATGTACAGCTTCAACCTTGATTCTTGAAGCGGAAACCTTCTTGAAAACACATCTAAATAATTGTCATCTTCAAATACATAACTCTTTCATTGAACCACTGACATCCGAACAAAACCATTGACTATTGGACCAAACAAAATAACTCTGAAGCATAGACAAACATGATCCTCATAACCTCTAGAATACATACATTTCTTTTATCATTTTGAATACATACTTGTCTTCCACTATTTTTAATACATACTTGTCTTCCACTATTCTCAAGGTTCAAAAGAACTAACATGTCCATCACACAAATTTACTTATTTTCAGACCAACACCCTTCTTCTTGAACATGTAATCAATGAATACTCCATACCAAAGTGTATGAGTAAAAACATCCAGACCATAGTGTTTGACATCAATGATAACCAAACAATAAAAACCAAACATACATTTACAACAAGAATGTGAGATATTAGCATTGAGGACCTGAGTGTTTTGAGAGATGTTGGATTATACTGCGTATACTCTCTTCCAGTAATGAATTTGAATGATGCAATATTGATGGTACCCATGGAGCAATGGAATGGAGATACATCTACATTTTATCTTTCTAAAGGAGAGATGAAAATTATATTGGAGGATTTATACCACATTATGAGATTACTTGTCTGAGGGAGGACACTGAGACTAGCCACATAATGGTTATAGGGTGAGATCGAGGAGGACTAGATATATTGTCTAGGTAGAGCAGTGCCACATGATCCATCTAATCATATGCTACTGGATTTAATACAATATGCTTATGAGGATGTGCCCTTGATTAGAATGTTTTTTTTATGGACAATTACAATAGTGGTCACACTAGATTGTAGAGGCACCACATTCTTGATGTGTCTTACCCACATTATTTGGAGGATGTAGCAGCAATGTATTGTATTCTCTTGGGGGCGGAGTATTCTTGATAATCTATATTATGAGTAAATGAAAGATGTCTACTATTAATGAAAGAGCCTGACCACATGAAAAATTCTACAAGTTTCTATGTTTGAACATATTACCTCTACATGACCCACTGGATGTCCTATCAAGATAACACTAATAGATCCTTGAGATTTTAACTATCCACTAAAAATGCATGGTGGTGGGGAGATTTATTATACTAGATGATGACCATCAATCAATTGTAGCCAAAGGATATCATATAAAGACCATATCATCAGATGGTGCTATAAATAGATACAATATAATAGATAAGATATATGTAGAGGGATTGATTTCTAGAGGGTCAGTGCAACTACATCATGGTTCCCTTTTATTTTGATAGAGTGAGGAGACATTTTAGTTTCCCATAGGATGCACTGAGAGAGGTGTTAATATATACATATGGGCCTTGATACAAATCAAGGTCTGAGGCCTTATCAAGACCTACACCAGATGATATTGAGGACATTGATTTAGAAACAAAGGAGGGATGAGATTTAGAGGTGTTAGGAAATATTGAGGATGTAAGTACACTCAAATAGTATCAGAGACACTAGAAGTATCACAGGATGTACGTCAAGTTTTTGACAAGGTACTCCATAGGTAATCCTAGGCCTTGGGTGAGACCAAAAGGATGAGTGGAGAGAGATGAGGGATATGAGGAGCATGATAGAGAGGAGAAGAGAGAGGATGAGAAACCTGGATCAAAGGATCATGAGGGGACTATCAAAGGTGGCCAAGGAGTGGATGAGGATGAGGAGGAGATAGAGGGAAAACCCTTATGGATATGACCATGGAGGCCCACTTAAGAGAATCCATCTAGTATAGTTATACATATACATGAGTGTGGAGAGGGTAGCTCATCTATTCTACTAACCCCATCCCACATCATAGTACCATTTACTCTAGCTACTTATGGTCTGGGATGGTAGGAGGGGGATCCAGGTGAGGAATTCTTGATATATGTTATGTATATATGTGAGTTTTATGATATCTTTGTGATGATAAAATTGATTTTATTATGTTTAATATTTTGTAGTTGGTAGCGACGGATGACAAGAATTTGTGGGCCGCTTTCTTTTAGATATGGCCATAGATGCACGTATCCCATAATCTTGGCATGTAGATCATAGAACAAAATGATATGTAGAGATGAATGAGGACATCTTTTATCTCATTATAGTGGAGCTACAAATAGAAAATAAGGAATGAGAGCAATTGGATAGAGTACAACACAGGCTAGCTAAGACCAAATAGGAGCTTGAGGAGCTGAGAGGAGTCATGCGAGGATGAGAGATGTGGAATTCTTCAAGGATTCACTCATGGTTAATTAAATATCATAGGCCTTCCTCCATTCCTCGACCTTTTCCACATCGAGGTTGAGAGGGCTTTGGCAGTCATCAACCTATGGATGAGGGTTGATTTAATATGTTTTATATTTTTAGACTAAAGTATTGTGGTGCTATATGTACACATATATATGATGATGATTTTGATGTTTTACATCTTTGAGTGACTTTAATACAATAAAAAATGATTCATTTTTCTTATGATAAAAAATAATACAAACATGGTGATGAATGCATATGTCTGATTTTAATTTTTTTATGATTGATTTGATAACCAATGTCATAATGATTAAAATTGCATGCCTATGATTTACTTAAAAATAAGTAATGACTAATTAAATGAAACTATTGATTATTTAATACACCATTGTAGAAAAATGTAAATGTAATCTAACTAATTAAATACAACATAATCTATCAAAACATGATACATGGATAAATTAAGTAGCATGTTAGTATAGCCAAGTAATATCTTAATTAACAAAATTGACATTACAAATGTTTCAAAGATAAAATACATATTTTGTTGTGAATGAAGAAACATATGAACTAGTAAAGAAAAATACTTAACCATCTAACAAATGTTCTTTAGCGAGGAGAATTATACTTACATACACCTTAATAGAGAAATAGAGAAGTAGAAAGCAGAGTGAAGAAAGGAAGAAAAAAGAAGTTTAAGAATAATAAAAACATAAATGCATAATATTTATGGGGTCCTTAAGAGGTGTACCATCCATATCCATTATTTAATAATCACACGAGCCTTTTACCTTAGTAATCATGAAGGGACCAAGCCAATTAGGACTAAAATTTCCCTTTTCTCCGAGTAGAGCATTAATATTACGCTAATTTTCATAAAGGACCAAATTACCTACCAAAAAGGATTGTTCAATAACCTTATTGGTGTACCTTCATTTTAAGGATTTTTTATAATCTTGGATGTTCTCAAGGGAATTAATACATTGTTAATCAAGCATTTTTAGTTGTTGAATACATTATTCACGAGAGTCATCATTATCAATAAGACCCTTAAGAGAAATTAAAAGTGAAGAAATTTATAACTCAAATTGCATAATCACATCAGTACTATAAACCAAGTTATAGGGAGTTGTTCATATGGTTGTAAAAATAGTTGTTCTATAATCCCATAAAACATAAGTTAACTGATTATGTCATTCTTTCCATATTTATTAACAATATTAGAGAGAATTTTCTCAATTATCTTATTAGAGGCTTTAGCCTGCACATTAGATTAATGATACTAAGGATAAGAGAAATTATGTTTAATGTGATGTTTCTTAAGGAATTTCTTCATGTTTAATTTTTTAAGGACTTTCCATGATTAAAAATAAGATGGATGCTATACCAAATTAAGAGATAATATTGTAAAGATGTAATATTTAGGATGAAATGGATACAAGAGACTTGTACATCTAAATAATATCCTTTACATATGAAAAGTTGGGTAAGGTAAGATTCTCCTCTTAGCCCCAAATTCACAAAGGAAAGATCCAAATTGATTAACCATAAGAAAATGGTCAATGCACAAATGAATCAATCGATTAGAAATAAGGAGGAAAACCTTACATTCCATTTTGGAGGAGAGTGTGTAATAGATCTGAAAAGATTAAAATCTTAATTGAAATGAATTGAAGACAAATAATAACCTAAAAGTATAGAAGATATGGAAATTGCTATTTTCTGGTGTCTATACTGAGTTTCTGGAAATTCTGCAACCTATCCTAGCCTGGAAACACAAAGATGGAGAAAACCCAAAAATCATTTTCTTTTCTGAGAAAGGTCGACATTGACCCAAATACATGTTAGGATTAGGTAATATTGAGAGGGGGGGTGAATCAGTATTACAAAACTTAATTAAAATTTTCAACCAATTAAACATTAACCATATGCATGCACAAATGAAAAAAACATAAGAAAATGAAACATTACTCATAACACCATAATTTGTTGTCGAGGAAACCCTGGCCAAGGGAAAACCACAGCGGGGATGGTACCCACAAGCATTCACTAAAGTATAGTGTCCCTGTTAGGAGACCTAGCCCTGTTAGGATCTGAATATTACATAGTACATTTCCTTGTTAAAGGAATAACAACCCTGTTAAAGGTATACAACACCCTGTTTGGGGCCAACTGAGCATACAACTCTTGTAATGTAATTTTGTTACAACATTTTCTCAGTAATGAACAAAACAAGCATATCTAATGCTTAGATAGTTCCTATTCATAGCTCATCAATGATCTCTGTCATTCTCTACTCTTCCATTCGTATCTCCTCAAAAACATATCATCCATCCATCCATCCATCTATACTTCACTCAAAAAAAAGATCTTGCATATATACATTTCTTCTTTACCAAGTCGGCTCTCTTAACCAAATATTACATAGTCGGCTCTCAATACAAAATACATTTAATAAAAAAAATATAAAATGCATAGTAGGAGCTCTTACATAATAAAATTATAGTTTATCAAAAATCATAATCCAAATCTGATTGCCATGAGTCCCTATAATACTTCCTTAATCATCGCTTCAGTCCAACTGCTCTATATCACTATTTTGTTGATGTCTGTCTATCTTCAAATCTCTCTAATTTGCTATAAACAATACCAAAACAAAATTGATCTTAGGTGGAGCTCACACATACAACATACTATCTTCCTCTAAGCTCTCTTTCCATAACTCATTGATCTTGATCTTTGATACCCAAAATACCTTTGTATCTTTGCTTCTGTACTTAGTCAATTTCAGAATCACCAAAACTTAACTTTATAGGAATCAATCTGTAACCCAGATTTTTTTCCATAAATGAAAAACAAAAGTGAATCATAACACACAAAATTTATCACTTTCCAACAATCTCTCCCTTTGGCATTGATGGCAACACTTAACAAAAAAATGACTAAGTGTTCAAAATTGTCTCTCCTTCTTTCTCTATTTTTTTTTTCTCTTCTTCCCTTATACATTATATTCTCCTTCTCCTTATTAATTTTTCTCTTCTCTCTTCTCCCATTCATTTTTCTTCTCTTCTCCCCCTTTGAAAATAATGAAAAAGGTGCATACAAAGTAATAAAATCAGGGCTTGCTTACCAATTTCAGAATATCTTGAAAGGAATCTTCCAAGATCTTCACTTCTGTACTCCATGACTTAAGCAATAGTTGACTAACATGAATTAGTCCATTCAATGCAGTCTCTTCTTCTTTCAACTCTGTAGGCATAGAGTTAGCCAATGATTCTACATTTTTCTCCATGTCTGATAAGTGTGCTTCAATTATAGATAGATTAGGAGTGATTAAAATCTTCAGCAAATTGAATCTGGTTAGTAATCTCCCTTTCTCAATATCCAATACATCTAGTTTGGCCAAAATTATTGTAACTTCCTTGTCCAATTCCATTACAGATTGTGAAGAGGTCTCACAACTATCCATCATACTATTCAAGGTTGCCCTGTACTTGGAAATAATGTCTTCAATGTTCTGAACATGCCTGATAGGATTCATGTAGTAACTAAATAGTTTCCTTCCATGTGCAATGCAAATCTTAGCATTTGCAGTAGTAGTTTTCAAAATTCTCAAGTCCCATGAGATAGACTTGCAAACTTCGGATAGCTTCTTCTTCGAATAGTTCTTTTCTTCCTTCTCTTCTGTAATCTTTATCAAATTCTCATAATAACCATCAAATTCATCAAGTGTTATCTTCAGGTTTTCAATATCATTTCTGTGCTAGAAAACAATAGGTACTGGAAGAAATTTTTTCACAGTATCAATTGCTCTAGTTATTACCTTTGTCTTTTTGTCACCTTTTTTCTCTGATCTCTCGTTGGATGTAGTAAGTGCAATAAAATCCAATTTTACTAGCTCATCCTCATCCATGAAATCAACATCAACATCTGCTAGATTTTCTTTCCTTGCCAACAATGAGATAGAAGATGTGTTTACCTCAGTTTTGGTTTTATCTTTTTCTTCATGTTCTTTTTGTCCTTCATCCTATATTGCTTCTCTTTGTTCTTCCTCTTTGCATTCTTCATCCTTTTGTTCTTCATTTTCAGTCATAACATTGTCAAAGTTTCCTTCAAAAGGGTCCTTCTCATCATTAGAGGTGTCAAGTGTCACAAGTACACTAGAAACATAGAAATCTAGTTGTGTATCAACTTTTCTCTTCTCAGAACTTGCCTCAGCTAGTTTTGAAATCTCTCCCATTCCTAGGGGTGTAGGAAAAGTAGTTTTAGGAAGTGGAGTCTTCTCAAGAGTAGCGTTCATTAATATTTTCTCTAGTAGTGCTTTCTGAGTCTCCTCAGCGTTTTCATCATATTTTCTTGCCATAATTTTCAGTAGTCTAATCTTCATTCTCAAAAAAGGTTTCAATTCTTTGAATATTCTATCCCTTTCTTGTAGAGATATCATAGGTAGCATATTATCAATTTCCTGATTTCTGTGGTTTCATCCTCAACCCCTGCTAGCTATTTCCTAGTCTCCAATCTCCCATATAATTCTTCAGGTACACTGCCCTTAATTTCCAATAGAGTCTTCTTGAAAACAAGTAAACTATTAACTACAACATCTTCAATCTTGAGTTTACCAGTCTCCTCATACCTGTCATAGTATTTTTTAATAGAAACTAGCTTACCTTTCTCTACAACTCTCTTCTCATTCATCTTCAAGTCAGGCTTCCATGTGTGTTTCTCATTTTTAGTTTTCTTCTCTTCTCTCTTAGTGTTTTTATCTTTAGGTGGGATCTTTCTGCTAGATCTAGTGCTTACTCTAGGAGTAATCTTTTCAGCTTGCGATGTGCTGTGGTGGAGAGGAGGTGTCTACATTAATGTCTGTAGTAGGTGCAACAACTGTCATCACAACTTCAGGATGTGGAAGGGATGAATTACTAGCACTTTCCAATCCAAAAGATTGTTCTGCCATTTTCCTTTTTACTTCCCTCAACTCTTCCTCTTTTAGTCCTACCTTAACACCAAATTCATGCACAATGTTGTCAATTTTCCTTTTCCTCAGACCTATGGTCTATTCCTCTCTTACCTTCACATATTTCTCCTCATAGGTTCCCCATCTTTCTTTAGATGTATCAATCTTAGATGCAAGAACATGTTCAACTTGCATAGTTAGTACTTCTGAACTTACCTCATATCCCATAGGATAACACCATTTATTCCTTTGTGTGACTGCCTCAAAGCATACACAATCAATTTCAACCATGAAATATATTGTCTCCTTGTACTTCTCAACTATGTCTTCAGGTATCCTATATCTACCTTTCATCCACCTCTGAAGAATTTTGATCATGCCAAATAACTCACCATCAACTCATGTCCTATTCTATCTTCTATACCTCTCTGAAATTTGAATACCAGTAGGTATCCCTATTCTATAGGCACTAGGGTGCATGCCTGGGAATCTGTGTTCAATGTGTATGAACATATGTACCAATAGTGAGCCAAATCTAAAGGTCTTTGATCTGTCTTTCTTTATCAGTTTTACATTCTCCAGAAATTATTGTGCTAACACTTTGCATAGGTTATACTTGAAATTTTCATTCACCATTCTATATCAACTCCTGCTGATACCGAATTAGGTCTACTGTTGTAGTATAATTTGTAGCCAAGTATCATAGAAATTAGTCTCACGTCCTATTGAAATATGTCATTCATAGTCATTGCTCGCATGTCCCATTTTGAGTGAGTTAGGGTTTCGACTTGCTTCTTCACATGTTTTTATGCAATAGGAATGATTCTAGTTTTGTCCAATCCAGTAATCTCATGAATTAAATCACTAGAGATCTTCACAGGCTACTCACCTATCCAAATGTAGTAATCATGTACTCTACTCAATAATATCTTAAACCATTCTTCTTCGTCAAATTCATGCAGATCCAGAATTTTTATAATGCTCAACTGATCAATATGTTTATATTCATCTCTCATAATGCCTTTGTTAGTCATATACTCCATCTCAGTAGAAATTTCATCAATACCTAGTATACCATACTTACAATGAATGTAAGCCCTAATATCTTCTATGTGTAAAACTTTGTATGGTGTCTGAGAAAATGCTCCTTTGAGATCTTCTTCACAAGACTTGAATGGATGTTTCTTGAACTTATACCTAGGTCAATCTACAACATCATAAATAATAGGTGTCAGGTGTGTCCATAGATAGATGATGTAAAAACCTCTTTCACGCTGAATTCTAAGTTTTCACTTCAATCAATCACGCAAGGAAAATGTAGGATAAACTAAATCTCTCTACTCTCTAATCTCCTTAGGTCACTCTTTGTCAAATGGTAAGGAAATCAATCATCATATGGCACTTTATACAATGTTAAGCTATAAAAGTTCACTTTACCCAATACTGTCTAGTCCACTGTAGATCTCGTGATCAAAATATATGCATCGGCTGATGTTGCGCTCTTAACTGTATACTCCATGATGTCATCCATGCTCATACCTAATCTTGCATGAGATAAATCCACAAGATACAGGGTGGGATATATTATGATGTCTTTATCCAATGCTCCCTCTAAGGCCATAATCAGCCAATTAGGTTGATTCTGATTTTCTACCATCAGGCAAAGATCTAGTAGCATGTACTGTCTCTCCTTGAACCAATGTCTCACTTGTTTCTTTGATCTTCCATATCTTACCACTACTATTATCTTCTTCTTTCTTAAAAAAAATATTAAAATCATTCTTTAAATCTACAACACTCTTGCCAATATCATTTCCATTCTTCTGTGTATTCATAGGAGGTGGTACTCTTCTATGGTTTACTCCATTATACCTGCAAAACTTTGCTATATGACCTGGATTATTGCATTTGTAACATATAGGAGGTCTTCTTTCCTGATTTAATTGCAGGTTACAATACTTCACAATGTGTCCAAGATTATTACATTTGTAGCATGTAGGTTTCATTGTGGGTTCTCTTCCATTGTCTTCTCTATATCCATGTTGATTAGGTTTCCTGCATTCTGCTTTCTTGTGCCCATATCCATTACAATTAAAACAATAACTAGAAAAGGTTTTAAAAGGAACACTACCTCTGCAGTCTCTTTTCATGTGTCCAAACTTGTTACAACCAAAGCATCTACCTTTGAAAGGTCTGATATGCTCTCTAGGTTCTTCAATATTAGGTTTTTCAGCATCAATCTTTGCATCAAATTTCTCTTCCTGATTCTTTGAGCATTCAGCTTTATTGAAGCCAATACCAGTCATATCACCTTTAGGTTTCTATCTATCTCTTTGTTCATCAATCAAATTACTACTGGTGTGAAGTTTCTCAATGTGTTTCTTTGCCTCAACAAGTTCACCTTTTATGATCTGATTGTATTTATCCAGTTCTAGATACTTGTTCTTGTAGTTGTCAGCGTCATTCTTCATTTGTTCTAATGCACTATTCAAAGTTTCTTCAATCTTCTTCTTAGCATTCTTTTGTAATTGAATCTCTTTAGTCATAGATTCATTCTCAAGTTTCAAAGTTTCATTTTCTTCTTCAAGTTGCTTCATCTGATCTAAATTGTCTTTGTCTAAATATTCTTTTATCTAAACCATATGATCCTATCTCTGACTTCTAGAAAGTTCAAGATGGTCTCTGAGTTTCTTTATAAATTTCTCAGCTCTTCACATGTTGAATCTTAGTTCTCCATTCTCTACTTTTTATTTGTCAAGGTCTTTTAGTGCAACATCAAATTTTTCTTGCAAACTGTCCAAATCCATTTTGATCTCCCTTAAGCTATTAGACTTTCTCTCTAAGGGCCAAAAGCTCTGATACCAATTGTTATGATTAGGTAATACTGAGAGGGGGGTGAATCAGTATTACAACACTTAATTAAAATTTTCAACCAATTAAACATTAACGATATGCATGCACAAATGAAAAGAACATAAGAAAATGAAACAGTACTCATAACACCATAATTTGTTGTTGAGGAAATCCTAACCAAGGGAAAACCCTGGTGGGAATGGTACCCACAAGCATGCACTAAAGTATAGTATCCCTGTTAGGAGACCTAGCCCTATTAGGAGCTGAATATTACATGGTACATTTCCTTGTTAAGGGAATAGCAACCCTGTTAAAGGTACACAACACCTTGTTAGGGGCCAACTGAGCATACAACTCTTACAATGTAATTCTGTTACAAAATGTTCTCAGTAATGAACAAAACAAGCATCTCTAATGCTTAGAAAGTTCTTCTTCATAGCTCATCAATGATAACTATCATCCTTTCCTCTGCCATTCATATCTCCTCAAAAAATATCATCCATCCATCCATCTATACTTCTCTCAACAAAAATATCTTGCATATATACATTTCTTCTTTACCAAGTCAGCTCTCTTAACCAAATATTACATAGTTGGCTCTCAATACAAAATACATTTAATAAAACAAATATCAAATGCATAGTTAGCACTCTTAAATAATCAAATTATAGGCTATCAACAATCATAATCCAAATCCGATTGCGAGGATTCCATGTCATACTTCCTTAATCATCGCTTCAGTCCAGCTGCTCTGTATCACTATTCTGCTACTCTCTGTCTGTCTGTCTATCTTCAAATATCTCTAACTTTCTATAAACATTACCAAAACAAAATTGATCTTAAGTGGAGGTCACACATACCCCATACTATCTTCCTCTAAGATCTCTTGCCATAACTCATTGATCTTGATCTTCGATACCCAAAATACCTCTGTATCATTGCTTTTGTACTTGGTTGATTTCAGAGTCACCAAAACTTAACTTTATAGGAATCGATCTGTAACCCAGATGTGTTGCCATAAATGAAAACCAAAAGTGAATCATAACACACAAAATTTATCACTTTCCAACAATACGAGGGTACAATTGTACCCCTTTATGTCGATCTTGACCTACACTACTCTGATGGAAAATCTGTTCGCGAATCTTGAAAGTTTGTTGGAAAGGGTATCTGAATCTACTCTATAATTTTCTGTTATGTACCTATACCTACAAGAAAAAATGGTTTTTTTTTGTTTGGATGGGGGTTTTTCTTGGTCAAACCCTAGTTTTGGAATTAACCTTGAAATAGAATTGAAATTGCAGTAATAAACAAAGTAAATAGAAAAAATCACCTTGCTTATGTTGAAACCCTTGTGGAGGATTCGAATCCTTGAATCCACAAGTATGGATTCTCCAAATGGATGTATAATTGTAGGATGTAAGATGTCTCAAATCAATTTCCTTTAGATCTTCAACACCAATCTTGAATGGATTTTGGGATAGGAAGAAGCTTGAATGGATACAGATGGAGAAATATTCAACAAGAGGGCTCCATAAGCTTGAATCCTTCAATGGCTTCTAATGGATCTCCTTGATGAATTAAATCTTTAATGCTTAAATTATTTATTGCTTGAAAGTAGATGATCACTTCCATAGATTATGCATAGATGATCATCATAGAAAAGGAGAGGAGAAGACTTCCTTATATACTAGTCTAGGGCACAAACTTCTAGAGAGGCTGACATATGAGAATTAAATTCCAATTAGGCTCATACCCCTAGAAGTGGACCTATATTAAATATATTTTTTCAAGAGTCGCCACTTCAGAGCCTGAAACAGCCGACTCAAAAGCGGGAAATAATTCTTTCCAAACCCTGACATGCAGAAATCTTTGAAATTTGAAATTTAGACCCTAGGTCAGGGTTGAGGTCGACCTTGACCTAGGTCAAGGTCAAGGTTGAACTTGACCCAGAAGGTTGACCTTGACTCTGAGATCAAGAACCTAAAAATCTCAGATGAGGATACTAGAAACATGTAGGAGAGAAGTGGAAAATAGGGCAGTACAAGGGAAAAAATAGATCCAAGTCAAAGACCTATTCAAGGTGTTTGACATGACCCCAAACCACTTACTTGGATGGCTAAACTAGTCCTAAATGGAAGTGCTTCCATTTTCTGATGATACAAATATTATCTTGGATGAAGTTACAAATGACATTAGAAGTATTAGAACAAAGAGGAACAACTTCAACCCACTCAGTGAAGTAATTAGTGGAAGTAATAATGAAGACATGTACTTATGAGGAAAGGGGAGATATTTTTCCAATAAGATCCAAATCCCATAAATTGAAAGGCCATGAAGCAACTTGAGGTCAGAGTTCGTGAACAAGAGTATGTATTAAGTTTTTGTATTATTGACATTGATGAAATCTCCTTACAAATGCAAATGAATCTTGTTCCATAGTTTTCCAATAGTATCCCATTTGAAGTAACTCGTTGACTAAGGATTTTATTCCAAAATGTCCCCCACAAGAACATGAATGAGCTTCTTCAAGGGAAACATGTATCGCATTTTTATTAAGACAGTGAAGGAGAAGACCATTGTAACTTCTTCTATAAAGGATATTAGAAAGAACAATATGTATAGAAGAAAGTTTTTGTATTCAATCTGTAGTATTTCTTGAAGCGGATTGATGGAAAGTACCATCTTGTAAGTAATAAAAAAAAGGGAATACCATTCATTTTAATTGACATTAAAGTACCAATAAAATGGTTAGGACTATTAGAAATGACATGATTCAAGAGATTGTGTATAGTAAATTGATAGTTCATATTGTGATTTTCAATTATGATAAGAGATGTGACACTTGCCATCACATCTACATGTCTATTATATTTTTATGGTAACAAATAAATACTATATAAAAGGAAATTTTTAACAATGATAAAACAAGATCATGGTATTTATATAATTTAGCATATTTAGTTTGATAAGTGTCCTTGACTTGTTTCACAATTTCTTGCAAATCACCATAGATGGTGGTGCAACCAAGGATAGGAGGAACTTCAATGAAGTCAATCTAATCCTTGTAGAAAGAGTCACACAATGGAAGCAACACACAATAATGGAGAGATATGAAAGATCTTCTTTCTTATTATTATCAAGAAATCAAGCATAATGGATTTGCAACATCTAGTCTTACATTCCATGCAGGAAAGCCTATTTTAAAACCCTTTATAGGTTTTATTTTTATACTATCTATCACAAGCTCAGGCTAATATTTCTACTTAATAAAGCTCTACTACTTCTCCATACCTCTCATGCATCAATTATATGAGTTTATAAAGCATTTACAAGCATCTGGTTGGCCTAAAAAAGATTACATTCTCCAAGAACAGGAAAATGAATTTATAGGCCAGGACCCAAATCATAAGAATCTCTTCAAAATTGATAAAAAAATGATGAGAAAAACCACAATTAGGTCTTCCATACATGTAGAATCCTTGAGATATGAGCCATGAAGCTTCGCTAATAAAAAATATCCTTCACAAGATTGGAGAAAAAAAATCGGTCATGAAACGTGAAGAACAATGATGTCTCACCATAAATTAAAGATATCTCAAATGAAAAGAAGCCAATTGAGGTGCAATTATAGGTGAAGGTTAAACATGATTCCATGAACATTCCATAAGATTCGCAACAAAAACTAATCCAAACTGAAGGAAAACTGAAGGAAACTCAATAATAGACAAACTGGAAAACAAAAAACAAATATATTTTTGGTTGATGCAAGATTGCCAATGAATCCAAGATGCTCCTGCATCAGACACCTAGGTTTATTTGAAAAGTGAGCCTCTAAATTTCCTAGGAATAAAGGAAAACCAAGATGGTCAACCTCATCCTGAGAAATCCATAAATATCTTTAACTAGTCTGTCTTTCCATTTTACAAGATATTCTTTGTACTGTTTGCCTCGTGTACTTCTACCAATTTTGTATCCAAAATATCTTCTATCTCACACATATGCTTCTTAGGATACTACTTCTCAACATCTAATTCATCCCTTTTACAATAAATTTTCATGATACTCATACAGATCTACAACACTGAATATAGGTGATATGTCCATGTCATCTGGTAACTCCACTTCATATGCATTCCCTGAATCAAATCTTCTCAAAATTTTACACGGTCCAAACTCCTCATCTTCAGCTTGTTATATGTTCCAACTGGAAATCTAGCCTTCTTCAAATAAAATATCACCTCATCTCCTAAAATAAATGCCTTATTTATCTATTTCATATCTTCTCCTCTCTCTCCTTATACTTCTAGTTCATTTCTTCCAAATGTTGTTTTATCTGATTGTGTAATCCATTCATGTGTTCTACAAATTCTTCTACTTATGCACTCTTCTTGGCTTCATGAATGATATCCCTAAATTATTATACTCCTTTAGGAGTCATGCATATAAATATCTCAAATCGTTTCTTCCCTATACTCCTATTTACTGAATTATATGCATACTCTGCTTGTGCTAGAACTAAATCCCTATCCTAGTGTTTTCTCCAACCAAACATCTCAGTAAATTACCCAAAATTTTGTTCACTACCTATGTTTTTCCATCTTCCCGTGGGTGAAATGCAAAACTAAACTTCAATTCAATATTCATCTTCCTCCAAAGTGTCCTCCAAAAGTAACCAACATACTTACTATCCTGGTCTAATACTATACTCTTAGGCAACCCATACATTCTCACAATTTCTCTATAAAAAAAACCTGCTACATGTACTATGTTTTTTTGTCTTCTTACAAGGTATGAAATGTGACATTTTGAAAACCCATTGACTACCACAAATATAGGGTAATTTCCTCTTGGGGTCTTCAGTAATCTAAGTACAAAATCCATGCTAATGTTTTCCCATGGTATAGTTGGTACAAGAAAAGGTGTATACAATCCACTTTTCTGACTAATTCCTTTAGCAAATTGATAAGTTTTACAATTTTGAACAAATTTCCTTACATCTTTATGAATCTGGGGCCAAAAATAATTCTCACTCATGAAATCCATTGTCTATTCAATACAAAAATGTCTAGCTAATCCTCCAAAATGCTTCTCCTTAATTAAATTATCCTTCATTGAACTCCTAGGTATCCAAAAATGAGTTCCTTTAAATAACATACCTTCCTAAATGACATAATCCAACCATTTACTTTGGTTTACTAAAATAGGTTCTCTACAATCTTTCCAAGGTTCTACAAAATCATGGTCATTCTCATACAAGATCTTGAACTCATCGAATCCCAATACTTCAATTCTCATCTCTGTCAAAAAATTTATTCTTCTACTCAAAGAATCAACAACCTTATTTGACTTACCACTCCTATGCTTCAACACAAATGTGTAACTCTAAAAGAATTCAACCCATCTCATATGTCTCTTATTCAACTTACCTTGAATGTTCAACTATATCAATGCTTGATGATCAGTATTTAACAAAAATTCCTTAGGCAATAAGTAATGTCTCCATTTATTCAAGGCTTGAACTATGACATATAATTACTAATCATAAACTAAATATATTCTCTTTGAGTCACTCAAATTTTCACTAAAATAAGCAATCGGTCTTCCTTCTTCAGTTAACACTACTCCAATTGCATTCTCACTTGCATCACAGTCCACTTGAAATACCTTATTGAAATTAGGTAAAGCCAACACTGGTTGTTCAGTCACCTTTTTCTTCAAAAATTAGAAACTCTTTTGTGCTCCATGTGTCCACTTGAATACCTTCCAGTCTCCTCTCATTATCTCAGTCATAGGACTACAAACCAAACTGATTTTCCTTATAAACTTTCAGTAGAAACTAGACAACCCATGGAATAATCTTACATCTCCAACACTTTTAGGTGTAGGCCACTCAATAATTTCTCTAACTTTCTCAGGGTCCATTTTCAGTCCTTCCACCGAGATCGCAAAACCCAGGTACACTATCTCTTCGTTCATGAAATAACACTTATTGATATTTATCAAAAACTTTTGTTCCCTCAATATCTGCAATACACATCTTAGATGCAACAAATGATCCTCCTTTGTCTTACTAAAAATCAGAATCTCATCGAGGTAAAAAATCACAAACTTACCCAATAATTTCTTCAATACTTAATTCATCAACCTCATGAAAGTACTCGGTGTATTTGTCAATCATAAAGGCATCACCAACCATTCATACAATCCTTCATTTGTCTTGAACATTGTCTTCCATTCATTTCCCTATCTGATTTTGATCTAATGATAACCACTCTTTAAATTATTTTTTGTGAAATACCTTACTACACTCAAGAAATCCATTATATAAACCATCCTAGGAAAAATAAACCTATACTTCACTGTAATCTTATTAATTTCTCTAGAATCAGTACATATTCTCCACTCTCCATTCTTCTTTGGTGCTAATACTGCTGGTGCTACACAAGAACTCAAACTTTATCATATCAAACCATTCCTCAAAAACTATTGCACTTGTCTATTCAATTATTTATTCTCTAGAATTTTCATTTGATGTTCTTCTCCATTATAAAAACTAGCTCCAAGAATTAGATCAATGAAATGACTAATAATTCCCACAAGAATTAATTCATTAGACACATTATCTGATATTATGTCTTCATATTCCATCATCAATACCCTTATTTCCTCTGTATTTTCTTCTACCAATTCTAAATAAGACTTATTAGGAATCAATGCATAACACATACTATCACTTTTCAAACCATCCAATAATTTCCTTCCTTCAACCAAATTTTTTTTGACAGTGGTGCAATTCTCATTCTTAGGAGTCTCAACTAGGGGTAAAAATACTTGTTTCATCCCATTAGAAACAATAGTATACCTATTCCTTCTTCCATCATGCAAATGTTGTCTATCATACTATCATGGTTTACCCAACAAGATATGACAAACATCCATATACATAATATCATAAAGAACTTCATCATGATAAGATCCAATCTTCAATTTTACCAGGCATTGTACACTTACCAGTACTTTATGATCATCCTTGATCCATGCAATATAATAAGGCTTTGAATGTTTCAACTTGTGCAACTTCAACTTATTCACCAAATCATTGAAGAATAAGTTATCAGAAATACCACTGTTAATGATCACTTTGCAATATTCTCCTTCAAATTTTCATTTTTCTTTGAAAAAAAATCCTCAACACTAGTTCTTGATTTGTTTCTTAATGACATATAGCTCTCCTTACCATTAGGGATTCTCCATCCTCTCGTTGGTTCAACGGTTCACTAGAATCTTCCTCCACAAAATCATTTTGATCACTGTTGTCAGTTCTCTTTCTTGAATTTCCTTGAGTGCATTCAAAATCTCGGTGTCCTTCATAACCAAATTTGAAACTGGATCCTCTAAACACTCTCTTGTCATCTTTCATATAGCTACTTTATCCACCTTCTCGCTGAAATTTTTTTTCATTCCTTCAGTATGAGTTATCTTTCTTGAATTATGGCTTTCCTTTACTTTGATCCAAATAAGGTCTTCCTCCTCCAAAAGGTCTACCCTTTTGGGATCTTCCACCCCTTTCTCTTTGTCTTTTTTCATGTCTTTTGTTCAAATTTTCCTCATCTTTTAGGGCATATTGGTAAGATTCCTCCACACTTTGTTATTTAATCAAACTGATATTATCTTGAATTGATTTCCTCAAACCATTTAGGTACCACATAACCCTCTCAACATCATCATTAGTATGTCCAGATATGATATCCAATCTATAGAATTCTTTGGTATACTCCTTCACACTAAGATCCCTTTTCTTTATATTTTTCAACTTTCTAAACAAACTTACATGGTAATCAATAGGTAAGAATTTGGCCTTCAAATTTTTCACCATCCTATCTCATGATTTGGTTTTATCATTTCCTTTTCTTTTTCTATTGGTCTACAAATGTTCCCACCATAATGATGCATGCCCCCTTAACTTTGTGTAAGAATACTTTACCTTCTTATCTTCATCAATACCTTCATAATCAAAGTACTTCTCCATCTCTATGATCCAATCAAGTAATTAATCTAAATCCAATTTACCATCATATTTTTGTGGATTAAAATGAGGTCTTTCATTGACTCTAGTTATGGATTTTATAAATTTGTCATCCCCTTGTTCTAGTTCTAGTTCAGGTTGTGCTTCACCTCCTTCAACTAATTCTTCATTTGTTTCTTCCTCTTCATCACTTACTTCTTCGATATGTCAACCTCTTCTCTAGGATGTCTCAACATCATGTAATATATTTGTAATTTTTCTCAACATATCCAAAAAAATGATATCTGCATCTCTCCTTCCACCTGTAAATTTTCATCTTTGAGCCATCCCATGTGGATCCTATACAATTGCAGGTCAGATCCTTACTTTGTCACCCCAAAATGAATCAAATTCAGGACTTTTACAAGTCAAGGACCACGTTCTACAACAAAAAAATCTAAATCTCGCTCTAATACCACTTGGTGCAGCTAAGGATAGGAGGAAATTCAATGAAGTTAGTCCCATCCTTGCTGCAAGTATCACAAAATGGAAAAACAAACAATAATGGAGAGATATGCAATATATGCTTTCTTATTATTATAAAGAAATGAAGTATGATGGATCTGCAACATGTAGTCTTACATTCCAGGTATGGAGGCCTTCTTTAGAACCCTTTATATATTATCTTTTTACACTATCTATCACAAGCTCACGTTGATAGTTCTACCTACAAAATTTCTACTACTTCTCCCTACCTCTCAAGGATAAATTACATGAGTTTATAAAGCCTTCGCAATCATCAGGTCAACCTAAGAAATATTACATTTGAAATGATAAATTCAATAATTTTTCCACTATCCCCTCCAAAACAACATTTTTGAGGGTTCAAACACATGTTGTACTTATAGATTCATTCATATATTTGCTTAAGAACATTAGCACGGTCTTTACAAAAAATATACTAAGCCAAAATGTCATCGACATATTCTAACCTAATCTTATGTATATAATCATGAAAAATAAGTGTGATAGCATGTTGATAATTAGCACCAACATTCTTAAATAGAAAAGTCATAACAACCCAACAGAAGGTTCCCCATGGAATTAGGAAAGCAGTTTTGTATTGATCTTGAGGGGGAATGAAAATTTTTAAAGCATGTCTAGTTGTAGAATCAACTATCATACCAATGTTTGGAAGAGATAAATCATATTTTAAAGAAGGATTATTGAGTTCTCAAAAATTAGTACACATTTAGATCTTATTCTCACCCTTGGATATAGCTACAACATTTCAAATCCAAGGAGAATAGACAATAGGATGAATGAAAGCAACATAAAAATCTTTTCAATTTTAGCTTCAACAAGAAAATAAATCTTGGGACTCATCTTTTCAATCTTTTGCTTCACTAGTTTAGCATTAAGCACCAAGACAATATTATGGGTAACAATTTTAGATTCAATTATGGGCATGTTAGAATATGTCCAAGAAAATATATCCAAGAATTCAAGAAAGAGAGAAAAGATCTTGTTGTTCATGTTCATCTAAACATTTTACAATCTTTATAACTTTCTCCTTATTATAAGAGTTCATTTGCACAATAACAATGTTAGTTATCAAGATATTTATTTTTTGATGAAAATCCATAGGCAAAGGGAACTCATGTATTTTCTCTATGTCAAGATCTTCCCCAAAGTAGGCTTCCATATTGAAAAAAATAAGGAAAACCAATATTATGGTGATAGAAAGGAAGATTATCATAAGATCATTAAGACTCATCTAGGAATAATTCATACTAAATGTATCAAGTGGAGGTATATCAGAAGTAGAATCAACATTAATGAGATGGGGATTAACAAGAGAATTTGTTTTGAAATGGTCTCCAAAGTTTCATTAGAAGTTGAAGCAACAAAAAATTTATTACTTAGTTTCTCTAGAAGAGATGAAGGTTGCTTGGATTAAAGAATAGGTTCACTTTGTTTAGATTCTAAAGGAACTTTGTATTCACCTACAAACGACGGTGCAAAATATAAGGAACCCCAATCACCATCAAGAAGAATATTATCAAAAGAAGAAATATCTTGGGATAATGGTGAACCGCCTCACAATAGGTAATAATAATCATGAAAAAGATTCTCATAGGAATAGTATATTCAAACTAAGGATTACTTTTCCTATCATGAGGTGCATTTAAATTGTCAACCCAGGGACATATACTTGAAATGGGATAGCATGATATATGCACTAAGTCTCTCAAAGAGTCATACTACCTATGTTGCAGGAAGGAAGAATACATGAAAGAGACCTACACTATTGCTGCAAGAAAGTAAAAACACACGACTACTTAATGGAATTAATGTTGAAAACTACAAACTTAACTTAAACCTGCAGAAACCTAAATTTGACCAGGTGTATCTTAAGCATTCAAAATTGTAAATCTTAGCCAAATGCCTAAAATCTCATCTCAATGCATTAAAATGGATCAAATCAAATGGACATTTATCAAGAAAAGTGGACAAAAATCAAATCAAATTAAAGGATTAAATAATCATGAAATCAAATAATTAAATTCAAGCCTAAAAGGGATTAATCAAATTTTGCAATTGATTTTAATCAATTAATTGTATAGTTTAAATCAAAAAGGTCAAATCCAACCCATTCACCCTTACATGGCTAAATTAATTAAATGATTGAGTTATTTAATTCCTAATTTCTTTGAGGAAAACCAACCAATTTTCCCTCCATTTGAAAACACCTCAAAGATTTTGACTCAACCAAAGCTTGATCATGATCAACTCACTCTACCCCCTACCCTTGAGAAATTGCTATAAATACAAGCCATTTTATTTGTGTTTGGGATCTAAGAATTTCAAGAGCAAATCATCCTTATTATAGGCATTTGGAGAGCATTTGAGAGCTTTTGATAATATTTCAGCATTTGCATAGCATTTAGAATATCATGTTTAGAAGCATTTGTTGGTTTTATAGCATATCTTGGAGCATTTTGAGCTAGATTAGAGCATTGTTTATCATTGTCTTCTCATTCTAGGATTGTCCTTAAGAGAGATTAAGACTGAGAGCTCTCTTAAAAAAGCTTAGATAGAGAACCATGAGATGTCATGGGTTTTAAACTTCAATTCTTAGATTAAATAGCATTTTCTTTCCATAGAGTTGTTGTTTCTAATCCTAATTTCATGAAGGTGTAATCACACACACACAAATGGCGCCCACCGTGGGGCTTTAAGCCTCATTTTCTAACGTTTTATCTTGATATTTTATGTGTTTTGCATTATTCTTTGTGTTATTTTGTAGGAAAATAGGGGAAGAGCCGCATACAAAGTATTCAGAGCCGCCTGTGAGCAGTAAAGCACCACCTATGAAGTTTCTTTCATCTCCATCTTTCTTTCTTCAGCCGGCTATGAGATAAAGTGTGCCGCTTGGAAGATAAAGTGTGCCACCTGTTAGATAAAGTGTGCCACCTGTGAACTTTCAGTAGCCGCATTCTAGCAAAATTTGACCGCATTTTATACTTTCTGTGTTGCGTGTCATTTTTATTTAGCCACTTGTGGATTTTTTTGAGCTGCGTATTAGGATTTAAAATCTTCTTTGAAAGTTTTTATTTACGCGTAGTAACATTTAAATACCGCTTATTAGCTGTTAAATTTTGCATAGGTATTTCTTCTTTAAATCAGATTTTTAATGGTTTACTCACTATTTTGACTCTCTGTGTTTTTCTTTTCTGCAGATGAAAAACCACCCAAAAGTGCAGAAACTAGAGAAATGACTCACAAGGCTTCACAAAGAGGTGAGAATTAAGGCTAAAAATGATAAACAAATACATGTAGCTATTCTCTTAGAGAGTTTTTTTGAAGAACACCTTTATGATCATTACATTAAAGTGTTTTTTTCTTATAAAATAAAATTTCCCACTCTCTAATTGATTTTCATGCCTATTTCTTCAAGCTTTGATTTGACAAAATTTGATTAAAAGAGCTTTTAGGAGAGAAATTCTCATTTTATTTTACATCTTTTTCTTCACTTTGTCTCTATTTGTGTTGACTAACTTGTTGGAGAAACCGGAGTGGGAACGATCGCCACTAGGTGAGTTGAAATAAGCCAAATCGATAAAAAATGCACCTAGCCTTTGCTAGCTTCGAAAATGAGGTATTTATCTTGACAAGCTTGCATTGATTAAATTGTGGCATTTTGTTTAAATCTAGTAATTAGGAAAATCCTTCTGAATTGTCTAAATTGAACAAGCATTAGGCATATACTCTTCACTTTTCGAAGTGAATCAAAAAGTCAAACGTGCAAAGAAAAGGATAGGGAATTGAACCACACATCTTATTTTTAAGAACCTACTTGTCAAGGGGTTGAAAATGAACAATTTTTGCTTGAGGTGTTTGGAACAAAGAAAAACAATATGGATATGCTCTTCACTTTTTGAGTGAATCAGATTTCCAAACTTGTTGTACTGAGTTCAATTCTTGCTTTCCATATACATGTTAGCTAAAATAGAGCTTTAAAGGGCCTGCCTCCAGAGATTTTCCTTATGAGGACGGTGAGAGGGAACGACCCAAAGTGGGAGATATTCACTTTTACCATGATGTTGTCTGACCCACTATAAATAAATGCACTTTACCTTAATCAGAACATGACTAAACCTTGTGCAAGCCATCCTCACTTCCTCTAGTAGTCCTTCGAGATTGTGCAAAATCATACTTTCATGCATGTGGGAAGCCCGCAAGGGGGTAAAGTATCTTGGCAAGATTTAGAATGGAAGGGATTTGAAACCTTGATAAAATAGCAGACCTACCTTTGTAGAGCCATTGTTACAAGCCAAATTTGTTTGACTCTAAGGTAGACTATTTGGAAGAAATTCTTGTGCATGCCCGTAAAAACATCTAAGAATATACACTTTTAGTGTGGTTTTAGGGATATGGTACAATTTTGATGTGTGTGTTGAGCTTGTACTCTGTTTTCAAGAAAGATTCTTTTTGGACAAATCTGATCAAAGCCTTTAAAATTTTAAATCTAGAAAATAACAAAAAAATGATAAATTCAACTTTGATCAATAAAGCACCACATACCAACACTTTAGAGCCACGTAAAAAAAAAATTGGGCCACTTACAAATCTTAAAATGCCTCCTGAAAACATTCAATAGCCGCGTAATCCACTAGAAAGTGCCACATGTCAATAGTATAAAACCGCTTATCAACAGGAAAACATCGTCTGCTAACTACAGAGTGCCGCGTACAGGATTTCCAGTGACCACGTATTAACAATTAAAGGCCGCCTACACACAAGCAAAAGCCACCCAGAAACAAAAAAGGGAAAACAGTGGATATATACCGAGGGTTTGAAAATAATAAAATTCCATTTTTGGATACCCTTTTGGATGTTTTACCTTTGTGTATACTCAACTGGATCAGAATCTACCATTATTGGTCATTTTGAAAAAATATCCATAGATTGATCACTTAAGTGAGTTAAAAGCCTAGGATCTTCATTCAATTCATGTTAATGCCAGTTTTTACTTGATCTCATTATATTAAGACTACCCTACAACCAGACGGATCTTATTTAAGACAATAGTGTCCTTTTTCGGGTGATCCTTTTAGCTCTTCAAGACCCTTACAAGAACCCATCAAGGAAACAGACCCAAGAATGTCTTTCCCATTTGGCCATATAGATCCTGATCAAATCAATCATGTAAACAAGGATATGAACAACAATGGAGGGGGAAATGTTGATCCTAACAACAAAGGATCCAACAACAATACCAATGGAGGAACAAACATTGACCCTAACAATCAAGGGCTAAATAATAACAACAATGGGGGAACCATTGACCCTAATGATGAGGAGTTAACTAATGAAAATATTAATGAAGCTATGCAAAGTCCTTTCTTCATGAAACTTATGGAAAAAGTATTGGAAAAAGACAAGGAAAAGTACTTCTTAGACCTAGCACAAACGGGTCTCAAACTTCCACACGATTATGATGTCAACAAACTCAAACAAGAAGAAGCTGAGGCTAATCCCATTGACATCATGAACAAGCAATTTCAAGTTTTCCAGATGCAATTGGACACGATAAAACAAAGTGGGGCTCCTAAACCCTTTTCTATCGAAGCTTTGTGTCCATTTCCATTTGATAAGTCTTTAATCATGATTCCATTTCCAAAAAATGCTATTTATCCTGAATATGACAAATATGAAGGAAAATATGATCCTCAAGATCACTTAAGGGAATTTTGTGACTTAAGTCTAGAGTTCATGCATGACACAACTTACCTTATGAGGTTATTCCCTAGAATTTTGGGAGGTATGGCAATGGAGTGGTTTTCAAAGTTACCCTCCAACATTCGAACCTTTGAGGAATTGGCCTCTAAGTTTGTAACTCACTATTCCTATAACATAAAACATGAGGTTACAATTCTTAATCTATGCAAAACCAAACAAAGATAAGGAGAGGTATTCCTAATTTTCCTACAATGATGGAGAGCGGTATTTTCTATATACCCTTGAAGTGTACCCGAAAAAGAGAAGATGGATATTTTTGTAAACAACTTGAATCATGAAATGAACTATGGATTAAGGCTACAATGTCCTAGGTCATTTCAAGACCTAATTGAGAATGGGGTGACAATAGAAGAGGTATTGATAAAAAGTGGAGAAATCAAACTTTACAAAGATAACAAGAATAAC
This sequence comes from Thuja plicata, assembly GCA_018584345.1. Taxonomy (NCBI): domain Eukaryota; kingdom Viridiplantae; phylum Streptophyta; class Pinopsida; order Cupressales; family Cupressaceae; genus Thuja; species Thuja plicata. The sequence continues at coordinate 1,253,800 of MU224120.1, forward strand.
AACAACAATACCTCCAACACTAATCAAAATCAAAATTCCCCCAACAAAAACTGATTTTGGACGAAGAATAACAACAATAAAGGAGTGGTTAATGATGGAGTGGTAGAGGATAACACTTTAAAGGCTACCCCTTTCAATCTCACTCAAAACTTAGTTCAAGCCAATAATGTGAATCAAGCACCCAAAGTGCCCTTTAACAACAACAACACTAAAAACAACTTTGGGAATAATCAAGGGGCTCACAAGCCTAAACCTTTCTTTGTGCCTACACCCAAAAGGAAATTCACTAATTTGGGTGAACCATTGGAGAATGCATTAAGGACACTTATTTCAAATAAAATTATTCACTTACCTGTGGCTCAACCATATGAACCTCAAATCAAGCCAAATTGGTGGAGTGAGAATAGCCATTGTGAGTATCATTGAAATAGGGGACATAAGACCAATGATTGCATGCATCTCAGAAAAGTGGTACAAGATCTCATAGACAATGGTGTGATAAAAGTGGATGGCCCTCAAACTAATGAAGATCACACAACCTTTAAAACTCCTTTCTATGAACATGAAAAAGGAGAATCTTCCAACTCAAATAATGGAGGAAACAGTGCCAATAATGCAAGAGGCAATCATAATGTTAATTTTGCTCATACTTATGACAATACTATCAATGTTGTTGTGATCAAAGAACAACCTATTCAAGAGTCCACTAATGCCATCACAAGCAGGAAAGCCTCAAAGGTTACCCTACAAGGGGGTACTCCTATTACTATTGGCCCAAAAACACCAACTGTTTTGGCTAAACAAACACCACCCACAAGAAAGCCTTATAGTTTGGTGGATCAATTACAAAAGACTCCAGCACAAATATCAATTTTGGAGTTTTTGAAATTATCTCCTAATCACAAGGATATTCTAGAAAAAGCCTTGGTTGAGACCACTGTTCCTATAAACTTGAAGGAAGACAAATTTCAGAACATGGTAGGACATCTCATAGCCCCTCATTGGCTTTCCTTTTTAGAGCAAGATGACATGTCTATCACCCATCCTCAAAACTTACCCTTGCATATATAGGTATTAATCCAAAGACATAGGGTCAAGAGAGTTCTCATAGATGGTGGAGCTGGTCTAAATATTTGCACTTTGAATCTTGTCAAGTCATTAGGGTTAACCGAGTCTTCCATCGATCCTAAAAAGCAAATCACTATTAAGGTTTACGATGAGGAGGAAAGATCTTCAAAGGGTATGATCATTCTACCAATCCAAGTGGGACCTATCAAAAATGATACCATATTTCAGGTTCTTGATATGAAATTGACCTACAACATCTTACTAGGAAGGCCATAGATACATGAAATGCAAGCGGTACCTTCTACATATCACCAATGCATAAAATTTCCATACATGGGGGAAGAGATCACGATTGGAGGAGATTCAAACCCTTTCCAATATTGAAATGCTTTAAAGCCAAGTCATGAATTATATATTCCTCATAATAGGGAAGGAGTCATCCCTAATATTACCATGGAAAAATCCAATGAAGAAAGTCCAAAATCAACATCAAATGTCACATCAACTTCTAACCCTATTCAAACTAACTCAACTACATCGACTAAGGGAAAATAAAAAGATGAGTTATGAGGGTTCAAATTCAAATGATAATTTAGTCTAGACTTCAACATTGAGAATGGAAACTTTGAAACCCACTAAGGAGGAAAGGGAACAAACTAAGAAAGATCATTATGAAAAGATGAGTGATCTAATGAATCAATTTGAGAAACAATGCAAAATTAACTCAAAAGGGGTAGGGGAATATTCCATTTCCCTATTTGATTTACCTACATCTCCAAGGACACATTGGAAGCCATCCAAAGATCATCAACCACATAAATCAATTCCCATTTTTTGAGAGAATGTGACAAACAAGAAATGGACAAAGAAGATAATGAGGTATTACAATGGCTTTATAAAGAAGACGATAATTTAGCCAATTCCAATGAAAGAGTGCAACATATCAATATCCAAACTGATCAATATGGAAAAGGATTTTATATCATGAAGAAAATTGGGTATAATGGAAGAGGACCCTTAGGAGTTTGACATAGAGGGTTGTTAGAACCTATTGAACTAGTTTAGAGAGAAAGTTCAAGTCCCATGCATGATTTTCATGCACATATCCATATGGTAGGTTCTGAAAGTGAAGATGATTTTAGGGATTATGAGTGGGATTCCTTATCTAAATAATCTTTTGATGACATAGAGGTTGATACCATTCACACTTATGAAACTCCTCCTAAAGTTGAGAATCAAGAACATGTGACTCAAAGTTTGAATTCAACATAAACGTCAAGTGAACCTCAACAAGTCAATGTAGGACAAGCACCTCTTTACACTCAATGGGTAGGTGAACCTTGGGTACCTTTTTGGGTGGGAGATTCTAACCTAGTGTTTAATCCACATGCTTTCCTTCCCATAGAAATCTTAGAGGACTCTAGGATTTTGATCCTTCTTCCATGGACCATCTTGAAGAGGCACATGTCATAGACCATGATGATACAATGTATGAACCATAAAATGAAGTCATGTCATTAAATCCCTCAAATTAAATCCCATCCAATGAATCCTTTTCCTTAATGCACCCCAAACTTATTGATTGGGATCTTTCCGAGCCAAATGACTTACTCTACTTCCCAAATGACAATGCAATGGCCTTATACCTCAATGAGGTTGAACCCAATTCTTCCACAAATGAATTTACTCCAAACATGATGATAGAGGCAGGTGTTAAACCTCTTAATCCAAAAAATGAAGATAAAATATACAAAAAAATGAGAAGGTCTAGTGGTGAAAACCACCATGTGGCAGTGCTAGACCCAAAAAAAGTAAAAATAAAGGATTTTTCCGAAGGTGAAAACCCAACTATGGAACCTAAGGGAGAGAGGTTGGACACCTTACCAGCTCATGAAGATGAAAGATCACCTATACTTATTGAACCCATAGAAAAGGTTAACATTGTAACAGAAGAGGATCCTAAATTCATTCACTTCGAAGCATCTTTGAGTCCCTTGGAGAGAAAAGAATTCATTGAATTCTTTCAAGAAAAACAAATCAAATTTGCATGGTCATATGCTGACATGCCTGGATTAGATCCAAGTTTCATACTACATCATTTAAATGTGAAACTTGGGGTTAAGCCTGTCAAGAAGAAGTTGAGAAAAATGCATCCACATGTAGCCCTTTTAGTCAAAGCTAAATTGGAGAAATTACTCAAAGTAGGATTTATAAGAGTAATAGAATATGCTGAATGGATCTATAACATTGTACTGGTTACCAAATAGGATAAAACCATAAGAGTTTGCACATATTTTAGAGATATAAACCTTGCTTGTCCAAAAGATGACTTTCCATTACCTACCATTGATGCTATTGTGGATCTCATTGCGGGTCATTCTATGTTTTCACTTATGGATGGATTTAGTGGGTATAATCAAATTCGCATTGCACCTAAGGATCAAGAGAAGACAACCTTTACATGCCCATGGGGTACTTTTTGTTGGAATGTATTGCCCTTCCATCTCAAAAATGCTGGAGCCACTTATCAAAGAGCAATGACTACCATTTTCCATGACATGATGCACACCTTTATGGAAGATTATGTGGATGACATTCTAGGTAAGTCACATAAAAGAAAAGATCATTTATCCATACTTGAAAATATTTTTACAAGGCTAGAACAATTCAAAGTGAGACTCAACCCAAAGAAATGTGCTTTTGGGGTACAACCGGGAAAACTCCTAGGATACATTATTTCAACAAAAGGCATTGAAGTAGATCCTGAAAAGGTACAAGAAATAATGGACATGGACATTCCAAAGAATATTAGTCAAATGAGGTCACTTCAAGGAAGGCTTCAATCTATAAGAAGTTTCATTTCTCAGTTTGCGGAAAAATGTCATTCTTTCACCAGATTACTACATAAAGACACCATCTTCACATGGGATGAGGAGTGTGATAAAGCCTTTACATTGTTGAAAACATACTTGATGAATCCACCTATCTTGATGTCAC
>MU224120.1:1258369-1314606 GCA_018584345.1 Thuja plicata
TAGGTATCAAGATGGCTTTGGAATGGAATGTCACAGAATTACAAGTCTATGGGGACTCTCAATTAGTCATCAATCAAGTTAATGATGAATATAATACCAAGGATGAAAAATTGATGCCTTACAAAAATTTGGTGGATGATTGGAAAAAGTACTTTGCTTTGGTTAATTTTGAACAAATTCTAAGAGAATAGAATAGAGAAGCGAATGCAATGACTACTTTGGCATATTTACTTCAAATGCCTGATCAAAATGAAAAGTATGAGTTCTTGGTGGAAGAATTGGTTAAGCCAACATTTGACCTACCTGATACCCAAATTATTGCCCTTTTAAATGGACATGACTCACCATGGTATGGAACCATTTATGCCTACCTAAAAGACCAAACCTTACCTATAGACCAAACACGTGCTCAAAAGAAAAATTTCATAAGACAAGTGGCCCATTATACCATCCTTTCTGACACATTGTATTGTAAAGTTCTTGACGGAACGCCCCTTAGATGTCTGGAGGAAGATGAATCAAAATTAGCTTTAAAAGACATCCACGAGGGGATTTGTGGGTCACATTCGAGTGGTTTGAGCCTAGCTAAGAAAATCCTATGTATGGGGTAATTTTGGAAAACCTTAGAAAGAGATGCTTGTCAGTTTGTCAAAATTTGTGCAAAATGTCAATACCATGGAGACATGATCCATGCACTAGCACAAGAGTTACACCCATTTGTCACACCATGGCCATTCTATCAATTGGGTTTTGACTTGATTGGCATGATTTATCCACCTTCTTCAAATGGACACAATTATATAATCACGACAATAGAGTACTTAACTAAATGGGTTGAGGTTGTCCCTTTATCAACTGCAATAGGGAAGCAAATTTCCATATTTATCCTAAATCATATCATTTGCAGATATGGCATTCCTCACGCCATCATCATGGATAATGGAAAATAGTTTAAGAAAAAATATGTTGATGAAATTTGTCACACATTTCATATTACAGATCACTCTTCATCCATTTACTATCCCTAAGGTAATGGACAAGCATACGCTACCAACAAGAACATCCTTAAAATCCTTAAGAGATCCATTGGCAAGTTAGGAAAAGATTGGCATCTTCGAATCAATCCAGCATTGTGGGCCTATAGGACTAGTATTCGAACCCCGACATGAGCTACACCTTTTTCATTGGTTTATGGGGCCGAAGCTGTTCTACCTTTAGAAGTTGAAATACCATCCCTAAGAGTCTCATTGCATGGATTAATCATGGATGAGGATTATAAAGTTTCCCGACTTCAACAATTGGAAATTTTGGAGGAACATCAAACTCAAGCCTATGATCATTTGAAAGTGTATCAGAATCAAATTTCAAGAAACTATAACAAGCATATTAAACCAAGGACCTTTCAAGTAGGAGATCTAGTATTGAGAGAAAATCCAAAAAATCAAGCTAATAGAGAAAAGAAAGGAAAGTGGGAAGAAAATTGGCTTGGTCCTTTTTTCATTGTTTCTTTATTTGGAACAGGGACCTAGAAATTGGCCGATTGTGATGGTGATGAATTCCAAGAACCTATCAATAGCATTCATCTTAAGAGGTTTCACACTTGGTTCAAAGGAAAGAGTATTAGAGGAAAGAGTATAAGTTGAGAGTATTAGATTAGGTAGCATCACCTTTGTACATGGAAAAAAACCAAAAATACCAAAAAAATGAGAAAAGATCAAAATACCAAAAAATCAGAAAGTTCAAAAGCTAAAAGCATTTGGAAAAGAGAAAAAGTGCCTTGGTGAAAATCTAGCAATAGGCACCTTGGTAGAAAAAAAAGAAAAAAAAGAGAGAAAGAGAAATAATCCCAAGAGGTTAAAACCTGGAAACAGGCACTTTTTGTCCCTTAGGTCTTTCCTAAGTTACATTTTTACATATTGCGTTTCATCATCTCATTTGTCCATATCCTCATTGCATCCGTCATTTGTGCATCATCCTAATAAAGTTTCAGAGCTGCATTTTTGTCGCATTCTAGGTTCAGTTGCCCTAAGTTTCACATTGATCACATTTATCACTTGGGGGCACGCATCATAGATTTTTGGTACCAAAAAGATTCAATAGTACAACATCTTGGTCACACATCAGAAGCATATTTTCAGATTTAGAAGAGAGATTTTTGGAACCTTTGATAGATATCATTGTTCAACCCTAAACAGTTTGATCGCATAACATGATCCTTGAGTTTCATTGACTTATTTTATCAGGATTTAAAATTGACATACCCTAAATGATCAGACTGTCTGGAATTCTTATTTGAAAATCTTGATACATTTCACAAACACTTGGAAATTTTTGATGAGTTTTTCATTGACCTTTTTCGAGTCATGTTCTTTTTAGCTAATCGATGATGTTTCGACTTGATTGGCAATGATAGAGACATGATATTTTTCTTAAGCTTCTGAGTGACTATTTTGAGGAAGATCCTTTAACTTGTGTGAATTGGTCTAAGGACATGGTCATCAAAGAACCATCAAGGACATTCGTATAGGAAGGAGGGTTAACCTTTGTTTGTTCATGCAAAAGGATACCTTGGCTATTTAGATTTTTCATATCTTAATACCAACATCCACTTGCAACATTTAATCTGATCAAATCGGCATTCATACTCCCATAGTTGGTCATTCAACTAGTGAGGGTTGTACTTGGTTTCGTAGAAGGGGTTACCACATGAGGGAAAGTCATATTCATATTCTTATGGTCGCAGTGGCACTAGTAAGGATTGTATTGACTCCTAGTTCCACAATGCTCAATGATGAAAAAATATCTCTGTTTGCATTTCTTTCGCAAAACTCAAGGACAATTAGTTGCATTGCATCTTCATGTTAGATTAATTGCATTTGCATGTTAGATTAATTTCATCTTCATGTTAGATTAATTGCGTTCTCCAAGTTGGTTTAAAATGGCTTGTCTTTCTAGAACTTTTCCAAGAACCAGGGGGGATTAAAGTTGACAACGCTTCATCAATTTAATGGTTTCAAGTCATCAATATGAGATTTTCCTTTGCATTCATAAATCATTAATCATTATTCAATATATATACATATCAAGTAAGAAATCAAAGAAAAGAAACATTAATCATTATTCATTTATCCCAATCATTTAGAATTGCACATCATAAATTAAGTTGCATACATCCAAAAAATCAAAAAAGATAGTCGCATTCATTTATCATTGCACTAAGTATTGCATTCATATCATTGCATTGCATAATACATACATCATGTTTAAATTAGAAAAGCATATAGAAATAAGTTGCATTAACATCATTTTCATCCATTTATCTATGTCCTACTCTAAGACATTTCATCCATAGCATAATAGAAGTAAATGCATCATAGAAACATGTAGATATGCATAAAAGGAAATCTCATAACATCATCAAGAGAGGAATCAAAGATCATCATAGATAAATGTCCATCATCAATGTCTATAAGACAAATTAGTACATCAAAGGTACATCAACAAATGATCCATACACCAAAGTCTTGATCAAAAATACATATGATACATCATCACCGCAATATCAAGATATCATAGATCTGTCTCATTAACCAGCAGAGGCACCTGATCCATCTCCAACAATACCTGTACCTGAACCCCCTGCACCATTGGGATCCCTGTCACTTGGTCTATCTTGTGTACTAGGTGGTTCTTGACTAGTGCTCACACTGGTAGGTAACTGAGCTAATGTGGTCAGAAACTGCTGCAACATAGTAGAAACCTGATCTAATCAAATAGTAACTACAGTCATCCCTGCCTGTAAACCTCAAACATCCTGCACTAAGCCATCCACAATGGGAGGAACTAGAGGTGCCTATGATGCTAGAGGAGCCTGAGGTGCCTGTGGTGCTAATGGTACCTGTGGTATCACCAGTGTCGTACCACTCAATGGATCAACCTGAGGAATTTGTCCCTGTACTGGAACCTGTCTGGCCACTTGGACACGTCTGTGTCTCTACTTGGCCCACTGTGCACCAACTCTAATAGGAGCCTATCCCTAGGGTACCTATGCCTATGCTAATCTTTGTCTAGGCTGCCTAAATCCACCACCTTAGCCTCTAACATGTCCACCCCTCATCCGAGGTCCTGCAGCTCTCTATGCTCTAGAAGCCCTAGGTACCCTTTGAACCCTCTGTCTACGAGGTCTCTTGCCATCATCACCATCACCAACATCATCTCCGTCATCATCTAAAAGCTCATCTACATCAGGAATAGGATTTGATGGGTCTATAAATCTGACAAAGTGATGTCGCATAAACCACTCTCAATACTCAGCTGACATGCCTACATTTTCAACATGCGTCATCATATCCTACATCACATAACCCAGCTGATCAATCTGTAAGCATGTCAACTAATAGTCAACCTATTCTCCCCACATAGATCTCTCAACCTATACTCTAGCATAAAGTGCCATACCCTAAGGCATGTCCTGAACCCAACCGTACTAATGGAGCACTCTCCCAAAGAAAAATCTCCCAATAACTAGTGGTGATAGAATGATCATCCACCAAGGACAAAACATGTATGGAAACTCATCATCATCCTCTCTCCAACTCTTACAAAGAAGATATGGCCTCCATACGACCTGATCTATATCATCAATAGTGCATCTCCAAAATTCAACCTTGCCCAGATGATGCTGGACAACCATGCCATCATACAAGAATGCATACGGATACCCTTGAGCCCACACTCATGCTAAAATTGGTCTAGTGATAGGGATATGCTCCCAAGTCCACAACTGTAATAAAACTATACCTACTGAAAGAGCTGCACTGTGCCTATATACAACCTCATGCAAATCATGATATAACTACCCTAATATACAAGAACCCCAATCAAATCTCCGAGGATGCACAATCAAATCCTCCAGTATCTGGCCCCATCCGACTGTAAATCCACATCCTCTCCTATTTGGAAGAAGTAATCCTCTGATCATTGCCCCTAATAATGATGGTAAAGTGGGAAAAGAGGCAAACTGTGCCCAAGTAATACAGTCATCATCAATGGTGTTATCTCTAATCACCTATCTGCATACACTGCTATCATACACTGAATCATAATATACCCGCTCTCCATGAGTCGGGATCCTCAATAATCTGTACACATCCTCGAGTGTGATAGTCATCTAGCTGAGGGGTAGATGGAATGTATTATGGTCAGAGTGCCATCGCTCTTCCATAGCTATCAAAAGACCTCAGTTCAACTGAAACTGAGGGAGATCTAGAAGGAAACTGAGACCACATGTCTCGATAGTCCTCTGCTCAGGCACTGTGAGCTCATCAACTAAATAAAAAATCCAAGATGCAACACCCCGTATCCGCAACTTACGGTAATGTTCCTACATTTTGAAACAAAGTGAATAATATTAGTCTTTTTATTGGTGGATCATTCTAAGTCAATCAAACACATTAAATCTATCCTTGCTCTATTTTGAGTGCATCAACTTATTGCTCCTAACCTCTAGATCTTGAGACACAAGGACAATTTGTAATCATTTTAATCATTCCGATTGACATATCAAACATTCATCAATATGAATTTTCTAATATCCTAAACACTAAGTGACATTCTGGACATACATTTTCTATCTTGGAATTCAATTGAGTTATCTGGATGATCGATCAAAGGACTTCATCTATTTTCTATCTCAGTTTTCAAACTTCATGGTAGGTGGAACTTTAATAAGTGTACGCGGCTTTTTAAGTTCCGCAGCGTTTAAAAAATTACACGCGGCACTTTAATCATCGGAGGTGGTGCTTTGCTAAGCAGGTGGCCTTTTAAAGTCCTACGTGGCTTTTTAAGTATCTTAGGAGGCCTTTAAAAAATAGGGTTTCCTAGGTGGTTTTTGGCTATTTGGGTTGCATTTTTTCCCTAATTCTTAGGTGGCTAAGAATTTCTCCTATGTGGCTTTTCAACACGCGAAAGTGGCTTTTATCTGCCCTAAGCGGCTCTTTAACTATCCTACGCAGATTTTCACAAATTTCAACCTAGAAAGCATTAAAAACATGTAATAAATGCTATTTAAAGAGCAATAAATGCACCAAGAAGGTTTGAACCACTCACTAGAGGCCCGTAGTCAGGAGGTCTCTGATATCGGTGTGCTCACTCAAACCAATGCTCTCGAATGGGGATGACCTTTGCTGTCAATCACCAGAGGATCAGAGCAAAATATCTATAGTGAAAAGTGAAAATGAATAGTAAATTTGGGTTTTTCAACCTATTTAAGCTATTTTACCCTAATTTTGTGAGATTTTTGACCCAGTCAAACCAAATATGCATATTCTGCATAGTGGGGTATTTGTTTGACATCTTTTCAGCATCATTTTTTATCAGAAATGCAATCATCTTGGATCTATTCTATTAGCAGTGTTTATCAAATTTTTCACATCTGAGATCAATATGATTTCATTTCTGAGGGGGCATCATCATATCATCAAACTATGATTCTACAACATATCTTATATTAAATCTGGGGCATTAAAATTTCAAACTTTATCAATGGAGCATCAAATCAAGTTTCAAATCAGAGTTTCAAATCAGAGTTTCAAATCAGGGCATCAAATCAAGTTTCAAATCAGAGTTTTGAATCAGAGTTTCATATCAGGGATTTGAATCAAGTTTCAAATCAAATTTTCATATCAGGGTTTCATATCAGAGTTTCATATGAGGTTTTCATATCAGTCAATCAGCTCATCAGTATCAAATCAACAATCAGGACATCAAGTTTTCTTTGAATCAATGTGCTTCGCACATCAATTCAAAGAGGGGCATTTGTAGACACCTAAATTTGACCAGGTGTATCTTAAGCATTCAAAATTGTAAATCTCAGCCAAATGCCTCAAATCTCATCTCAATGCATTAAAATGGATCAAATCAAATGGACATTTATCAAGCAAAGTGGACAAAAATCAAATCAAATTAAAGGATTAAATAATCATGAAATCAAATAATTAAATTCAAGCCTAAAAGGGATTAATCAAATTATGCAATTGATTTTAATCAATTAATTGTATGGTTTAAATCAAAAATATCAAATCCAACACATTCACCCTTACATGGCTAAATTAATTAAATGATTGACTTATTTAATTCCTAATTTCTTTGACAACCAACCAATTTTCCCTCCATTTGAAAACACCTCAAAGCTTTTGACTCAACCAAAGCTTGATCATGATCAAGTCACTCTACCCCTACCCTTGGGAAATTTCTATAAATACAAGCCATTTTCTTTGTGTTTGGGATCCAAGAATTTCAAGAGAAAAGCATCCTTATTATAGGCATTTGGATAGCATTTGAGAGCTTTTGATAATATTTCAGCATTTGCATAGCATTTAGAATATCATGTTTAGAAGCATTTGTTGGTTTTATAGCATATCTTGGAGCATTTTGAGCTAGATGCTATAAATGCTATAAATGTTGGAAGTAAATCTAACCTACTCTAATCTAATCCACCTCCCAAGTGGGCCCCCTTGGTTTGCTTCTACTAACTACTAACATAGAATGTAAACCAAAATCACTCCATTATATTTTCAGAAACTGATTACATCATAATGAAAACAATGCATAGAACTGGAAATTGTAACTTTGTTTTGCAACTACAATAACAATATAGTATCCAACTTAAAAATTTCAAACTAAAAATAAAATCCCATTATATAGAGGATTGATGTTTATTCAAAAGCATATAGATAAGGTATGATTAAATCACGCCATAGAGGAAATATTGATCGCTGAGATGAAATATAGCAGAGATATTTCCTATATTCCCTGAGATGATGGCTCCTCCATTGTAGTAGGCATGTCTTGTGGCCATAATAGTTCTCCCTGTTGCAGTTGGGACTTCAATGCCTTCTCTTCAATATGGTCAACCACTCTCAAGCTGCTCCTTTTCCTAGCAGGTTAGTAGCATATGTGGATATATAATCAAGTCAACTAGTCAACTTACTCCAAATATTAGAACACACATTCAAATAGCTATATGAAATACTATGATAGATATATAATGTTTAGAAAAACATGGTACTAATAGCTACCTATAGGCTAGATGGTTCCAACTGTACTTATCACAAGTTCAAATACTAAATGGTTCACAAATATCTTGGTAATGTTTTAAACAGAGTATAAATATTAACATAAAATAGAGACAAATTATTGTCTCATCATCTGCCCCCCTACAAGTAAAATGCTTGTCCTCAAGCATTGCATTTATTTTCAATTCCTCAGAACTCCCCAACCACTATCTTTCCTCTTCTTCTTCTCTTAAAGGTATAGTAGAACCCTCTGGTTTTCTCCCAGAAGTCCATCCTATAATCCTCCTGTAGCTGATCTAACTTGGTAGCATTGATGTCGTAAAGAAGCCATAGAAGCATAGGCGAATGGATTGTAAGGGGACACCAAAGATCGCAGCTAATATTTCTCTCTAGCTAGATATAATTTGGTGCTCTGTGAATGACTTCCTAAAGATTAATAGGTCTGTGCTTCTCTGATTTCTTGAATTCTTCTGGAAGTCTATTCCATCTATTTCTAGCACCAGCCAGGGCTCTCTGAAAATAAAAATAGGACATCCCTTGATATTCTACATAAAAATTTTCTTTTATATAAAAAATCTTCTTGTTAGTCTCTACTTTTATGCTTCCATAGGTCAGGTTGAACCAATCTCTTAGCAATACATCGGGCTTACTACTTTCAGCCCTTATAGGTAGTGGTTCGGTCTTCTCTTGGTCCATGTAGTTTTCTAGCTACCTTTCATAATTTTCTTCATTATGTATATAGGACATTAATGCCCTTAGATGTATATCTCCAATATAAAGTAGAGGATTTCATTCAGTCTCCTTGGGAATAAAAGATTTGTGCAGGTATAACTCAAAAAGTAGATTTTGCTGCCAGGAAGGAAGGGTTTGATATAGGCCATAGAATTATTGGACTATTTTGAACTCAGAATCTATGTTCTTCAAGGTCATCATCAGTTGAAATAAGAGGAACTTTTCTTTTAAACAAATAGCGTATACCTTGGAAGGAGGTCTACAAGTGATAATCTAATCAGCCAACTTCAAGGCATGATCCATTCTCTATTTTTTCCTTTATAATTGCTCCTTTAGGTCTTTTATTTCCTCATTTTGGTCATTTATCACTCTTTGCATTTTCTTCTTTTCTTCCTTCCATAGGATTGTTTTAATAAAAAATTATTGTACAAGCCAAAGAGAAGTGACTGCAATGTAGGTGGACCATACTCTTCTATCTGATTGTTCTATTTCCTCTACTCTTTCCATGCCTTCTCTAAATAGATGGTGAACCAGGTTCTCCAATAAAGTACTAGGGAATTCTATGAGTGGGTTGACTGTTGAGGCATTTGAACTTCTTCCTCATTAATTTTTGGAACATTTTGATGACACTCTTCAGGGTCATTTTGACATATTGCAGGCTCATCGTCACATTTCTCATATAAATTTTGAGAAATGTCCAGGATTTTAGGTCAAGTTCAAGAATTATTTGGAATATATTGCACATGGGGTTCTATAGTAGCTTGCTCTAAAGGAACAGATTGGCACTCTGGGTATACTTGAGGTATTTTTCCTCTCTTTTGAGGACTTCTCTGTACATCTTCAACCTGTACAACATTATTTCTACTAGCTTTATTTTTCCTCTTTGTTGTAAGAGTAGCTGCTATAGGAGCCATTTTCCTTTTCTTTCCTTTTGAATCTATGGTGTTTTGTGGTTCAACTACAAGAACAAAATTTCCTTCACCTACTTTTGATTTTCTCCTTCTGAGAAGAGGTAGGGGAATTACTCTTAGGAGAAGGTGAAGGTCTATCTTCTTCAATTTTTTTGGGTTCTCCTTCTTGGGTGGCTTGTTCAACAACTGGCTCAAAAGGTGATGCACTATCATGGCTGGGTTTCTCAATAGGCTCAACCCAAGGTTGCAAGGTTTTAAACTGAACAAACTCTGACCATGCCAAAGGAGAGACTTCCCTAAGGGATTTTTCAACTAACAGTTTAATTAGGGCATGGTGGGAGACAAAATTTGCATTCCCATTTTGGGTTTCCTCAGCACTAATACTTAGCATATTATACAGGAAATTGGAAACATTTACTGGAGTACTATGCCTTACATAGATAAGTAACTTGAAATGATGTGCATGTAAATTTGAAAATCTTCCCTCACAGGTCAAGTACCTTATAATGTGTGCTACCAGCTTGTTGAATGGCAGAGGGAACGACATGCATTTTCATCCTTTCTTTTTAATCTCCAATGGAGGGTCTATAGGAAGAGTAAACTGGGCTCGAGATGACCTAGAATCATTCTCATTGGGATAATGCTCCCCAATTTCTCACAATCCAGTTACTTTGCCTATGAATTCCTATGTTGTGACAACTGTTAAACCCCATACAGTTTCCTTTCCCTCTTCAAAGGTACTCATGAATTCTGCTACTACCTCATCATTAAATTCTGTTAGTTGCAGAAAATACCCCAGACAACCACACACATTGAACCTCCGCACTACTTCAATATCTGTGAGAAGAATGCCATGAACCATAGGCTCATGCTGCTACAACTGCCCTCCCATTTGTTCCAAATATTTTCCTTCAAATTTCTATTGTAGCTTGTCAATATCTCAATTTCTTTTGCTCAGCAATTTACAAATACCTTATTCCCTTTTTAATCACCCTAAATTAAGCTTTCAAACTGCACTTATTGAAACTATGGATTTTTCTCTTGCAATCTTTCTATTGTGTTCATCATAAACAATAATAATGGAATTTTTATAGAATAAATTATAACTCTAACTACGAGTTTAAGCAAGTTATCACATAGTTTAATTATGTCCTTTTGGGTCACATCAAATCTAAAAATCTAGGACAATTTGGGAATAATAGTACGAAACTTGTGCAAGATAGTAAAGGGACTTAATGAGACAAGGCCAAAGTACATATTTGAGTTGACATGTAATCTTATGATAAGTGAGAAGGACAAATAAAAATGACATGTAAACTTAATACACTTCCCTTCCCCCTAAAAAATTAAGATAAGTGGCCACACTTGTCACACTTGGCACGGGGTAAGGAACTGGCTTAATGCCTTAATCATAGATTGATCGCAGTACTAGATATAATTACCAAAATCTATGTGCTAAAAGTGGAAATAAATTTGAAAAGTTGTACTTTTCAATCAATTACTGCGCGCATGAGAAATAAAAGGTTGTGAGAGTGGAGCAAGTACAACGGCTACATACATCAGTTGATGTGGCTCTTATTTGGAACATAAAAATATGGAAAGAGGTGGTGACATGGAGGATGGGTGGATGGAAGGTAGAGAAGCAGAATGGGTTGAAAATAAGAATATTTAATATGAATGGAGAATGGAAATTCATTTGGAAATGAAGTGTTTATTATGAACATGCACGAAGGAATGTTATGTTGAAGCTGCACGAAGAAGGTTTGCACCCTCTGCTGTAGGAAGTTTTACCTATTTCTTATTTGGAGTTGGATGTTTGAATTGCTTTAGGAATTCTTCTTTGGTTTGGGGCTAATGATACAGATGAAGCTGATGCCCGCTGACCAATAGCTTTAAGTGTACTTGATTGATAGTTGTCAACTAGAATGCTCCATTGGCAAAGACATGGTCTATTTCATAGGGGCCCAACCATCTTGTCTGCAGCTTGCCTGGTATTTCCTGGAATCTAGATTCATACATTAATGCCCAATCACTAACTTGAAACTGTTTGTTCCTAATATGGGAATCATACCACTTCTTCCTCTATTTCTGTACTATCTCAGTATGCTCCAATGCAGATTTTTTCACTTCATCCAAGGAGTGGAGATGTAGTAGTCTGTCTCTGTGTGCTACAGGAGGTCAAGATTTAACTCTAGAGTAGTACGCAATGTTTTATGCTCAAACTCAATTGGTAACATTATTTCTTTCCCATATAGTAATTCAAATGGAGTGAACCCTGTGGTTGTCTTCCATGTTGTTTTGTATGCCCAAACTACTTCTGAGAGTTGGCTCCTCCAATCTTGGTGGTGTAGATGAACTTTTTTTTAGAATTTCTTCTATCTCTTTGTTAGTAACTTCCACTTGACCATTAGCTTGACGATGGTAGAGACTGGAATTCCTATGTTTGATATTGCATTACTTCATGAGTTTTGTGATCAGATTGGATGTGAATTGTGCTCCATGATTAGTTACAAGCTCTATTGGCACACTATAACAGGTGAAGATTTCCTCATACAAAAACTCTGCTACCTTATGATCTTGTGCATACTTCATGGATTTTACCTCCACCCATTTGGTTAGATAATTAGTGTATACCAAAATGTAAGACTTTCCATTAGATGGGGGGTCTATAGGACCAATGAAATCCATGCCCCATTTTTGAAATGGTGTGAAAACCACTTGCGGATGTAAAGGCAATTCATCTGACTTTGTTGGATAACCCATCCTCTAGCATTTATCACATTTTCTTGTATAATTGGTTGTATCTTTGTGTAGTGTGGGCCAGTAATAACCTGTTGTTAAGATCTTCAGAGCTATCCTTTTAGCTTCCAAGTGTCCTCCCCATGGCTCATCATGAAAAGCATGTAGGATATCATATGTTTCATCTTCACGTACACAACTTTGCATGAATTGGTCTAGATCAGTGTAAAATAGTGTATTATCAATCCAAGAGAATTGAAAGGTTTTCTCAACAAGAATTCTTCTGTCTTTAGGAGAAAAATGTGTAGGCATCTTGTCAGCTGCAAGGTAATTAGCTATATTAGCATACCATGGACTCTTGACAACAATATGAAGCAAATGTTCATCAGGAAATGTGTCATCTATCATATTAGTATCATTTTCAGTAGTCTAGAGTCTAGATAAGTAATCAACTACTAAATTTTCTTTCCCTGGCTTGTCAAAGATGGTTATGTCCAATTCTTGCAAAAGAAGAATCCATCTTGCTAGCCTGCCTGAGATGACAGGTTTGTTCATAAGATACTTGATTGTTGCGTGGTCAGTATGAACAAAGATGGGATAGCCTGTTACATAATGGCATAATTTATTCAAAGCATAAACTACTACCCGTAATTCTTTTTCAGTAACTATGTAATTTACCTATGGGCCATGTAAACTCTTGCTGATATAGTAAATTACATTCTCAAGGTTATTAGAATTTTGTCCTAAGACAACACCTATTGCATAGTCAAAAGAATCTGTATGTATGTAGAATGGTAAAGACCAATCAATCCCCCTAAGTACTGGTGCAATTGTTAGAAGTGTCTTGAGATACATGAAGGATTTGTCACAGGCTTATGTCCATGCAAACTCAGCCTCTTTTGTAAGCAAGGTGTATAGTGGGTTAGCTATCTGACTGAAATTTTTAATGAAGTGCCTATAATAGCCAGCATGTCCTAAAAATGATCTAATATATTTTTTCTTAGTAGGTGTAGGAAATGCGATAATTACCTCAATTTTTTTAGGGTCTACTTGTATGCCAACTTCTGAAATGAAATGTCCCAGCACCACTCCTTCCTGCATCAGCATGAAACATTTCTCACTATTGAGAGAGGTTGTGTTCTTGAAATTTGATCAGCACTTTTTCCAAGTTCTTCAAAGCCTCCTCAAAAGTGACACCAAATATAGTGAATTTGTCCATGTATATTTCCATGTAATCATGTGATATATTAGCAAAAATGCTAATTACAACTCTTTGGAAAGTAGCTGGTGCATTACATAAGACAAAATGTAACACATAATATGCATATGTTCCCCAAGGGAATGTAAATGTTGTCTTCTCCTGATCCTCTGGAGCAATGCTAATCTTGCTATAACTTCTATATCCATCAAGAAAGGATAAGTACTTCTTTCCAGCGAAGGTGGCTAGAACTTGATCAATATAGGGCAAGGGAAAATGGTCTTTCTTTGTTGCATTGTTCAATTAACTATAATATACACATATTATTTTACCCCCTTTTTAGGCACAATGAACAAAGGTGATACCCATTTACTATCATATATTGGATAAATAAAACCAACATCCAACAACTTTTGCAACTCATTTTTTACTATTTCTCTTAAGGATGGGTTAATTATTCTCTAAGGTTGGTGAAGTGGTAGACTGCCTTCATTGATGTAGATTCTATGTGTGTAGAGATTTGGGTTCAACCCTGTCATGTCTCCATAATCCCGAGAAAATTATTTTTAATGCTTACAAAGGAGTTTAGTTAATAATTCCAATTGTTGTGGTGGCAACTTACTATTAACATGAAGATTGTGACCAGGAGAAAGTTCCACATTATTAGTCATCTCTAGCATTTACACTTCAGAGATTGGGCTTGTTGCTATCTCACAGGGTAGTAATTGATTTATAATATCAGGACCTTCTGGAAAAACAGAGTCCTCATAGGCACATAACTGTAGAACAGAGCTTTTAGAAATATCTCTTTCTATGAAACACTCATTGGTAAGGATAATTTAAATCAAATAATCTTCTTCTTACAATTTTAGGAAGGATTGTCTATGTAAGATCATTAGTTGAGCAATAGAATTTATCTCTTCTTCCTCATCTCCCAAATCTGGCCAAATATGTGTACTTAAATTTGGTTGGGGTTGGGCAGGAGGATATAATGCTAGCTTCTTGATTGCTTGGCCATTTGAAATTGTCATGTTACTTGATCTGCAACTAATATGGGCATCAATGGTGGCTAACCAAGGTCTTCCAAGAATAACTGGATAACCAACAAAATTTACCTTAGGTGATAATATCAGGAAGTCTGCATAATATTCCCATGAATCAATGTGATTTCTATATCTTCTATGATTCCATCTAGGGTTACGGTGGAACTGTCTGCAAGTTGTAAGACTATTGGTGTGGTTCTCAATCCCTCTATACTCAACCTTTGCATGAAATCCTTATTCATAAAATTTATAGCTGGTTCCAAATCAACTAGAGAATTTTTCATAGACTGGTCATTAATTATAAGATCAACAACTTGGCTTCCAAGGTTAGAGTACTTTGGTATGACTATTTTCCCCAACATAATATCTGCAAGTTGGCCTATAACATGGACTATTTGAGGATCCTTTTTCTTACATCCAGGATTTTTGAGGCATGCTTCCTCAATGGATTTTCCATAAAGAGGAACATCTTTGATAGCTTGAAATAGTGGAATCTGAATATGCATGTTTTTCAACTGGTCAAGGATATCAAATGGTGTTTCTTCTTGGGATATAGTTTTTCCATGCTAAGCCTTTTTGGAAAGGGAGGATTAAATGAGGTGTGAACATCAGTTTTACTTGGTATATCAGTTGGTTGGACAATATTTGGAAAAGTAACTTCTGGAAGTGGAGCTGATGCTGCAGGAATGTCTGGAACTTCCATTATAATAGGAGGTTCAGGTGCAGGCAAAGTAGTACCAGATCTCAAATGGATATCAGATATCTCTAGTGCATATGTAGGGTACCACTGAGTATCAGTGGCATACATTGGTTTCTAGTGTTGCTTATTATTAGGATTGGGATGTGGCTGAGCTAGTAATTGTGTTTTCTTTGGAGTAGGACTTGTGGCTGCAGGAGGTGGCATTATTGTAGGTTGAGACATTGGAGGTGGTAAGGGTGGATAACCAAGATTTTGATTAGGCCATTGCTAAGGCCCCCTCCATTGGCTATATGGTTGCCAATTCCCCTGTGGTGGATGAGATTGATTTTGAGACCGAGGCCACTAGTTTACTATTGGTTAGGCCACTAGTTTTGTTGTTGGTTACGTTACTAGTTGTTCCAAGCAGGTTGGGAGTACTGAGAAGGATTTTGATAATTTTGGTTTTTCCATTAATTATTATAAGGATTAGAAAATTACAAATGATCCTGAGGAATACCTTTTCTTGAAGCCCATGGATGATGTTGAGAAAAAAATAACAATTTCTCATCATCTCCTATTTTCATGTACTCAGTAGGAAGATATTGGTTCTCCAAGCTTTCCACTAGCTTGCATCTACAATATTTCTTTTGTTTGCAGCAGTGAGTACAATAATCAACTAGTTGTGCTTTGACATCTGCATGAATTTTCTTGGCAGTCATGGTATCCAGGTGTGTGGCAACATCATTAATGATATCTTTCTTGAAATCTGACAGCAGGTTTGAGATCTCTAACTTAGAAATGCCCAAGCTGTTCCCTTTAGAAAGTGTAGACCGAAATCCTCTACCCTTCTTAACAGTTGATCTTGAATAGTTAAGGCAAATTTTCTTGAGGTCATCCCACGTAGAATGGGATATATCTCCTCCAGCCATGAGGTCCAATGCTTCCAGGAAATTATCATTTACTCCCCTCAATAAAATGAGTTTATGTGAATCCTCCTCCAGGACATGTTGTGTATTCTTCTGCAGGTTATATAGAAAGTGTGAAACATAGTCTTCTAGAGTTTCATCTTCCTTCTGTGACATTCAAAAAATTTCACCTCCTCTCGGGTCACCCCCTTGCAATACTCTTTGTATTTCTACAGAAATAGAGTCTGCATTTCATCCCAGCTGGTTGCTACATTAGCTCCTAAGCCCATAAACCATCATAGGGAAAACTCCTTTAATGTTTTTGGAAAAAACTTGAGCTTGTGGCCATCAACATTGTAGTCAAATATTTGACAAAGAATGTCAAACTCAAACAAAAATGTGTCAGGTTCATCATTTATTAGGCCATACAACTTTGGGAGTGCAATAGTGGGTAGGTTTTTGAGGTTAGCATTGTTAATAAGGCTAGGTAGAGGAAATGGAAATGTAGGTTGTGCCATTACTGGAGGTATTTGGAAATGGAGTTTCTAATGGAAAGGAACATTATCCACATGGTTATGAATGAAAGGTGCACTTGGAGTGGAATTATCAAGAAAATTGGCCAAAATTTCAAAAAAAGGTTGAAGGCCAACTGGATCAAAATGCTCTGCTTCAGAGGAAGATGCCACAAAAAATTTAGGACTTGTGTCAACAAAAGGTAATTCAACTTATTCAACTTCTTCATTCATATTAGAAAACTCTCTTGATATAAATTTTCCATGTTCATCTCATCTTCTTCCTCTTTGATGCATGCAAATAATTACGTAAACTTATGAAGCAAGTTTAGGACTGCATACTACTATCTAGAAAGCAAGGAACTATCTAAAAAATGGAAAATGACTTAATAAGGTTCTCATCTTGATACCATCTCTGACAATGATGCCAAAAATGAACTGCCTCACAATAGGTAATAATTATCATTCCAAAGCTTCTCCTAGGAATAATATATTCAAACTAAGGATTACTTTTCCTATCATGAAGTGCATTTAAATTGTCAACCCAGGGATGTATACTTGAAATGGGACAACATGATATGTGCACTAAGTCTCTCAAAAATTCATACTACCTATGCTAATGGAAGGAAAAATACATGAAAGAGACCTACACTATTGTTGCAGGAAAGTAAACACACACGACTACTTAATGGAATTAATGCTGAAAAATACAAACTTAACTTAAACCTATTATATCAACCCATAGAATTCACTATAATTATCCTTGCAAGTGTTGTAGGATCATATATCAGTTTAATTTTGTAGGAATGAAACAATAAACTTCTACTCGAAATTCTATAAATGTTGAAAGTAAATCTAACCTACTCTAATCTAATCCACCTCCCAAGTGGGCCTCCTTGGTTGGCTTCTGCTAAATACTAACATAGAATGTAAACCAAAATCACTCCATTGTATTTTGAGAAACTAATTACATCATAATGAAAACAATGCACATAATTGGAAAGAGTAATTTTGCTGTACAACTACAGCAACTATATATTTTCCAACTTAAAAACTACAAACTAACAATCAAATCCCATTATATAGAGGATTTAAATTTATTCAAAAGCATACAGATAAGGTTTGAATAAATCACGCCATAGAGGAAGGAGATTATAAATGCCCACAACAGAGTGTATTAAAGTCTGGATAACCATTCCATCAAGATATTGACTGCTGAGAGGAAATATATAAGAGATATTTCCTATATTCCCTGAGATGATGGCTCCTCCATTGTAGCAAGCATGTCTTGTGGCCATAACAGTTCTCCCCCTCATATTTGGGACTTGAACGCCTCCTCTTCAATGCAGCCGACCACTCTCAAGCCACTCCTTTTCCTAGCAGCTTAGTAGCATATGCAGATATATAATCAAGTCAACTAGTCAACTCAATCCAAATATTAGAACACACATTAAAATAGCTATATGAAATACTACAATAGATATATAATGTTTAGAAAAATATGACACTAATAGCTACCCATAGGCTAGATGGTTCCAACTGTACTTATCGCAAGTTCAAATACTAAATGGTTCACAAATGTCTTGGTAATGTTTTAAACAAAGTATAAATATTAAGATAAAATAGAGAAAAAAATATTGTCTCATCAGATGGTAATTTCTCTTATTGGATCAGAGTAGGAATTGATTTAGAACATAATAAATTTTATAATTTATCATCAGCAACCAAGGTATACATGGTGTTATTTTAAATAAAGTTCACTTTGTAGTGAAGAGTTGAAGGAATAGCTTCCATGAAATGCAACCATGGTCTACCCAAAACAATATTGTAAGTGAGAGGATCATGCATGACATGAATAGGACTAGGAAAAGTCACATGAACTACCTTAACATGTAAGGTGAAAATACCCAAAGTGCGTTTAGTAACATTGTCAAATCCACATATAGGAATAGAATTGAGTTTGATTAAATAAATATCTGATTTTATTTTATGTAACAAATCAATAATACAAACATTAAGACCAAATTTGTTATAAATAAAAGTTATATAAATAATATTGCCATTAATAAGGACAAAAACCATAAGAGAGTCATGTTGATCTTGAATTTTGTTAAAAGGAAAATCATCTTCAGAAAACAAAATCATAGCTTGAGTATTATTTGCATTCATACATTCATATAGAGAAGCTATATTAGTTTGTATAGGAGATAGAACATTTATATTGGTCTAAGATTGTTTTAAGGCTTCATGATAAGTAGGTGAAGTATGGAGAATTTCCCAATGAGAAATATTTCCAAGACTAGCAAGTAATTGTACTAATAAATCATATTCTTTTCCAAGATTTTGAGGGAGATGTGGTGCTAGAGTAAGCATAGGTTGAGAACCAGGAATAGGATAAGACACAACTGGGTTAGTGGGATTTCTATTGTTCCTTGTATGATATGTATGGACAATTTATTGATAATTCTTACCAAAATCTAAAGGACTTCTTAGTTTTCCCTTCACAATTATGATTAGTTTATTGAGATTTTGAAAGAAGTTTTCATCATCACAACATTTAATAGTAATAATAGACTTATTATTTGGTTGAGGAATATCTTAACGAAGGTGAACAACTATCTTGGGTTTTTCAACATTGTTAATATAGCCATTCTCATATCTCACGTTAATCAACCTTAGGCAAAAATATGGTTTAGGAGTCATAAAGGAAGAATAGATAGAGATGAAGTCAATAAGATCTTCATCTAACATATCAAAGTCATCACTACTAAATGAATCATCAAATTCTCTAAAGTCTTGTTCAAATAAATTAGACATTATAACATTCGATCGCATAGCTCACACTTCTGTGGGTCCTGGACATGTGGTGTCATCACACAATGCCTTGAACAATAAAGATCATTCAATTCCCGATTGCAGGAATGCGCCAACCATAGATCTTCACCGTGTGTTAACCATCGATTAATCTTCAAACCTTTGTTAACAGCCGATCACCTTTTTGATGGGTTAAAATATTACCGTTGATTATTAAATTATAGGAGCTTTAGTTACTCGCACTTTAACTTGTTTTATAAATGACTTACGTCCTCATCATTTTTCTTGACCTATCAGATATCGCCAAATATTATCCTTGCTATCCTATTGTCTTAGAATTTGGCAGGCCCATGACACGTGTCATTCTATCACATTCCCTCAAAGACTAAAGGCCATGCATCTCTTCTTTAAGGGATAGCGCTAGCCATAGATCCTTGCTGAATGTTAATCGTCGATAATCGTATCTTCACTTTTTATAACTTGTAGGCCCGGGACATGTATTGACATGTCGTGATCCCTTGAAGATTAAATATCATTCATCTTTGGCTTTGAGGCATCACGCTGACCATAGATGAGATCAGATCTCCATCAAAGATTAATTGTAGATCTTTCCCTCTTTACCACTCAGAGTTCAGTGGGGCTGGGATAGGTGTCTATATGTCGCATTCCCTTGAAGAATAAAGGACAGGAATCTTCTGATCGTGGGAACACGCTGACCGTTGGATGAAAAAAATATACTTGATGACTAATTCCTTTGACCACACCCCATCAAAATTTTATCAACCACTTGTCAGCAAGTCATGGTTCCGCGATGGGTAAAGGACATTCATCTTTTGATCTCGGGATCATGACAACCATTGATTTAGTCTGAAGGTTAATTCACCGAACAAGTTTGCAAAATAATAATAAATAAATAAAAATCCCACGGAAATACATGAAACATTTAGATTTATGAATTTGAATATGAAAAATAACCTAAAGGTAAAATATTAAATAAATAATAACAAGAAAGGAATAAAATAAAATACTTCCCTGACCTATTAATATGCACATTTTCCTTGTAAATTTGGGTACCACCAGTGGCTCTTTCTGGGGATATGTGTTCATACTTGGACACAGCAATATCTCAACTATCTTTGGAGAAGAAGACTGAGTGTCCTTACTAAATATGATGCAAAACAAAATTGGGTGGGCCCAGGCCCCCCAAAAGTGAACCTTGATCCTTTCCTCTATCAAACACCTGATTCTGATCATGCAACCTTATGAATCTCCCGAATATGATATCACATTATTTATTTTCCTTATCAATAAGATTATTTGAAAAAAGACAAATCTCAGAATTATTTAACCCCAACATCTGATCCCTCATTGTATATGATGCATCATCCTTATGGAAAATACTCATTGCTTCTACTTCATCAATATAGTCTTTGGTATCTAACTTATGTTTTTCCTTTAGGAAATCATTATGTGCATTATGGTCTTTGTTGAGTGAAAGATCCATGGAATCACATATATGATTAGTTATAGAATAATTAAAATAGGTCTCCTTTTCTTGACTATCCTCTTGTACACAATCTTCCCCATTACCATTCCCCAGGTGTTGTTTCTCCTTACATAGAGGATTTGAAGGTAAATCACGTTTAGGAACTTCCTCCTTATCAGGAATTTGATCAAATAGGACACTCTGATAATATTTAGAACTAATCTTCAACACATTTTCCTCATTATGTCTGTTTGGTTCCATCTTCTCTTCACATGTTTGATACAACTTCTGATCATAGGATGAAATAATGCATGTCTCACTTTCTGAATATACTTCCCCATGCATATTTTGAGTTTCATCATCCTCAAAGTGATCACTAGGCCTATTGTCTTTATCATGATCTTTGTGGACTTGATTGCGTATAAAATCCACTTTAAGCAATGAATTCAAAGACATAGAGAACACAGACTTATCCTCCTCTACTTCCTCTTCAAAAACTAGATTCAAGAACATAGAAAATTTAGGCACAGCTTCATGAGAGTTTTCATCAGGATCATTGGATGTTTTATCAACAAGACTAATATATTTGTTGACATTATTTTATAAAACCTTATTTTTTTCATATGTTGTATGCTATTATTTTTCATCTCCTCTATTTGATTCTTGGAAGTTATTATCTCCTTTGTCTAGTACTCCCTGAGTATGTGCTGATCTGTCAACTTGTTTATCATGGTGGATTGAGAAAAAATTTCACCACTTCTCTGAACATGTTTCTGATATTCAGTATCCAACAAATCTGAAATTTCCTCTATACTAAGAAAGTTTTCTCCCCCAACATCATGGTCATTTATTTATGTTTCCATACAAATCTCACCATGTACAGATTTCTCTTCAACATGATCCGAATTTTCTTCCTCCATGTTATTACAAGTATCATCATGGTTCTCATTTTTATTTGTTTTAGCACAAATATCAGCACCCTTCTCATGTATAGGATCTTTTTTAGTCTGATCATAGATTTCTGCTGCATTCAAATTTGGAGCACTTGTAAATTCTTCCCTATATTCATCCTTTTATTCCATCAATCCCTCACATACTTGATCAAGAAATTTTTTTAGTTGAGAATCATGGTAGATTCCTAACTCATGAAGTTTATCCATTACTTTCCTTCCTAGAGGTCTGATATCTTAAGGTATTTACTGATAAATCTTTATCATTCTGATGAACAAATGTACTATAGACTCACCCTCATATCTTTCCAAATTTAGGAATTTATCCACATGGGACAAGTGAGATTCTTCCTCCATTATGTAATTTGGATCTTCTTTCTGTTCATAGCACATGTTTTGTTCATAACACATGTTTTCTTCATCATCACTAAGATAATCATCAAGCACAAGGCCTTGTTCAATCTGATCATAAGGCTCCATTTTTATGTCTTCATCATCTCCTTCTAATATATGCATAAAGAATTTTATAGAAGGATCATTTGATGTGATTCCCAAATTTTTGACCTTTCTCATAATTTTATTTTGTGAAGGCATAATGTTTGAAGGTATCTCTCGAAGAATGCTCACCATCCTTATCAGCAAGTGCACAGAAGACTCCCCTTTGAATCTCTCCAAGCTGAAAAACAATTAAGTGGAGACATGCCAGGATCCTCTTCCATGCTACAACTTTGGTCTTCATACTATTCATAACACATGTTGTCTTCTTCACCACTTGAATCATGAAACATATCAAGAAACCATTTCTCAAACTATCTCCATGATGAAATGGAATGTGTAGGTAATGTTTCATATTCTTTTTGTGCATAGTCCCTTAAAGTTTTGAAAGATAATTTCATCACCTGATCTTCTGCACAAATCTCATACTCTTCTATAAATATGTAAAATGCATCCAATTATTGCAGTGTCGATTCATCCCATTCTCCATGGAACTTTGGTGGAAATTATGAAAGTTTTGGGGATAACTTATTTGGGATGCACTGAAATATCCTAAGATCCAATGACTTGATGCCATCTAGAATAAATGGTATTTTTCAAAATGACTGAAACATCTTGAAACAAAATTGTCCACCTTTTCAAAGAGGAAAACTACCATCTCTTTCTGAGTCTTCTCCCTCAGTAGAGTCACTGACTAAAATTTTTTACTGAATAGAGTCACCACCTCTTTCAACAAAAATGTTGTTTTCTCGTTTTCTGGATTCTTCCTTCCAACAGAGTGTACTTTCAAACAAAATAATATAACTATACTCTAATCTGTGAAATTTGAAACTCTGGGTAACTTCACAATACTTATTATGAGAAACTCTCCCCAATAGATTCACCAATATGTTGGTGCTCAAATCAATAGAATGGATTTCACATGCACATGCCAATCCAATGCTAGGAAACCCAAATGATTTGGCCAAATGAAAAGATTCAACCAAGGAGAGCTTGAACCTTTTGCAATTCTAGCTCTGCAGAACCAAGGATGGTAGGCCTATACCTTAAACTTGTCCTTGAAGTCTTAATAATTTTTAAAGAAGATAGAAAACACCTCAAATAATCTCTCTCATGTATGGAAAAGGCACCTGAAATAAATCTAACTGAAAGCAATATATCATAAACTATAAACTGAAACAATTTAAGTAATTGAAATAATGTTTAGTAAATATGTATGTAAATTAAAATGAACAAATGGATAAAATGTCACAAAACTATAAACAATGAACTAAATAACCACAATCTGATTAATGAATAGGTCAGTGCCTTACTCTATCATGGGAAATAGAATCAAAATCATCCCAACCTTATGTACAACCTAAGAGACAGTTTGCAAGAAACATATGACTTCAAAGGTGTTCAAATGAGCATATATCTTAAGATAAATCCACAACTATTTCAATTGATTTTAACTTTTCAAATGAAAGACCGATTGATTGTGCCACAATTAATTGTATTTAACCATGCAAGATGAAAAGACCAAAGTTGTAAATTTAATCAAAAGTATGCAACATCTAACTATCACTTTGAAGAAAATCAAAAGATTTTATCCAAGGGACTAATAAAAAATGAAGTTGAATCAATTCCCACAGATGAAAGAAAAAGAACTTATCTTTATTGATTTTGAAAAAATAGAATATCCAGGTTCATGTTACAGTTGTTGAAACAAATCTATCCAATCTTCTATAATTGTCTTATTGTTATTCTATCCTATATTGATCGTGGTATCCTTATTTATATAAATTTTAAAGGATGCGTACAAGCTTTAGATCAATACATTTGTTCATAACTAAAAAATAACCCTAGGATAAACAAAAAAATAATAACAGTTACAACAAAGGAATGATTAATCATCCTTATCTAAAAACAATTGTCGACCATAAGGACTTAAAATAATACTCACTAAAAAATCACTTGTGAATTGTTAGAGACAGTTTATAAATAATGATTCTGCGTTAAAATCATTATGGTATTTTTACCATATGTTCATCTATATTCCCTGTATAAACTCTACATGATTTTAGATACTTATGGTATGTCGAGTAGCTTTATCGTTGAGAACATAAACATTGACGTTATAAACCAACCTCTAGTATCCTCCATTCTCATGAATACTCTTCAAAGAATGTCTGCATATGATCATCCTTCAGTATTTCACAAAGGTCACATTGTTTTATCATCAGACAAATCCATAATAGCCACCTTCAAAACCCTACATGAAGATGTCAATGTATCAAATAGTAAACCAAACCCTATGAGGAATAAAATATAATTAAAATAATCAAAATGACATAAAAGAGTCTATGTCAATTCTGCCACCAAATATTATTGTTTTTTTTATCATCGATCACGCAATCCCTTGAAGGCTAAAAGAGATTCAATTTTTGATCGAGGGAATGCGCCAACCATTGATGTTTTCCATCCTTTAAAATCTGTTCGCATAGCTTGGACTTTTGTGGGTCCTGGACATGTGGCATCATCGTGCAATTCCTTTAACAATAAAGATAATTCAATTCTTGATCATGGGAATGCGCCAACCGTAGATCTTCATCGTGTCTTGACCGCCAATTAATCTTCAAAACTTTGTTAACAGTCGATCACCTTTTTTGATGGGTTAAAAGATCACCCTTGATTATACCCATGTGCTAAATGATAGGAGCTTTAGTTACTCACACTTTAACTTATTTTATAAATGACTTGCATCCTCATCATTTTGCTCAACCTATCTGATATCACCAAATATTATCCTTATTGTCCCATTATCTCAGACTTTGGTGGGCGCATGACGTGTGTCATTATGTCACGTTCCCTTGAAGACTAAAGCTCATGGATCTCTTCTTTGAGGGATAACTCTAGCCGTAGATCCTCGCCGAATGTTAATCACTGATCATCACATCTTCACTTTTTAGAACCTGCGGGCCTAGGACATGTGTTGACATGTCATGATCCCTTGAAGATTAAATATAATTCATCTTTGGCTTTGAGGCATCACATCAACTGTAGATGAGATCAAATCTCCATCAAAGATTAATCATAGATCTTTCCCTCTTCATTTCTCAGAGTTCAGTGGGCCTGGGACAGGTGTCTATCTGTCGCATTCCCTTGAAGAATAAAGGATGGGCATCTTCTGATTGGGGGAACACGCTGGCCATTGGATGAAAAAAATATGTTTGATGACTAATGTCTTTGACCACACCCCACCGAGATTTGATTGAACACCTGTCAGCAAGTCATGGTTCCGCGATAGGTAAAGGACATTCATCTTTTGATCTCAGAATCATGACAATCGTTGATTTAGACTGAATATTAATTCATTGAACAAGTCTGTGAAATAATAATAAATAAATAAAAATCTTGTGAAAATACATGCAACGTTTAGATTTATGAATTTGAATATGAAAAAGAACCTAAAGGTAAAATATTAAATAAATAATAACGAGAAAGGCATAAAATAAAATACTTCCCTGAGCTATTAATACACACATTTGCCTTGTACATTTGGGTTCCACCAAGAGGACCCAAATTTGAATTTGGATATCCATTAAGTGCAACATCAAGTCTTATTATGCATGCTAAAATGAAAACACACTAAGGTAGGTGCTAAACAGTCATGAAATTGTACACATGAATTAGGTGCTTACAATTTACGATGGTAAAACATGATTGAATATTCTTAAATGTATAAGAAAAAAAATTATTAGGGCCTAAATTTAATGGTTATATGGTCCTATTCAACCATTTTTCCATAAAACACAATAATTTTGTAGGAAGAATATTCTATAGAATTTACGATATAATTTTTTAAAATAAAATATATCTTAACATATGAAGGGAAACCTTTTTTACAAATAATGATTATTTTATGTGATTGAAAGTCTCATATCCGTAAAATGGCCAATAAGTATGTACAACTCCTAGATTAGAAAAATTAGAGCCAAGATGAAGACCTTACCTCTGTCGATTGCTAAGGTACACCCTTACAAATCCTTAGTCAACAGAGTGGTTAAATAATGGATATAAACCCATGAATATAGGCAAAATAACAATTATTGATAACCAAGGTAAATTACTCATAATGAAGAGAAAAAAGACTTTTGATATCAAAGCTAAAGAAGAATTGAATACCTAGCTAACTAGAGAAATTAATTATATATCATTAATAAATAATACACTAAACATAAAAGTAAACTTGCATTCAAAAATTATAGATCAAACAATCCCTAATCTATAGCCAGTGCCAAATATATACAAATATTGGAGATACAATCTACGATTAGGAAAATAGAGTAAACACGTCACAAAAAAATTCTAGACATACAAGGTCTACAAGGATTGAAGTGTGTTTTATTAGATAAGCAAGGAGAGGGCCCTGATCCCTTACATAGAACAAAACAACATTATAGGAGTTTAACAACATAGAACAAAAAAAACAATGTAAAGGGGCACCCAACACTATAGAGAGACAAAATAGGACTTACCAAATTGAGATCACCAATAGCCAGTAACTAACCAATGATAACATCAAACTAAAAATAACCATAGTATTAATATCCACTACCATTAATCTAAGTATAATATTAGCATTCTTAAAATGAAAGTTTATAAGATTCATTTACGATTATAAACCAAGACATAAAAAAAAAAACCCAGACCATTAAATCAATTTATAAAGAGCCTCAATAGCACTCTATTCCTTCTCCATCTTGTTCAACACTACTATCTAGGTGTCCAGTTTACCCTTTTGTGGGTTTATTCCCTTCTCTCCTCTATAGTTACTTATCTTCTTACTTTTTTAGCTCCCACTAGTAATCCCAATCATAGCCATGTTCATAATACCATCAATAATGTAGATAAGAGGGGAAAATGCCTTCTCTATGCCCAAACATTTTTCATTAACTATTTTCTCAAGACTATCCAATATCTCTATAATACCTTGGAAAGGGTCCTTGGAGGTATTATTCTCCTCTCAAAATCCTTGACTATCCTACATAGTAGCCTCCTCATCTAGGGAAATCTCAATTTCCTCTTTATCTTAGTCCCTCATACATGGTTGTCATACAAGTCCCCCAAATCCTTTGAATTCTTAAGGAAGTCATTTCTTGATCATCCTACTCTTCTTCCCCCCATACAATTCATCTTTTTTATCCTCCCCATCATCCAAGTTATCTTGGTACAAGAGAATATCCTCCTCTTCCATAGCTATATTCTTCCCTTTAGAGGGAGGATCAACACCAACTTTAGCCAAACTAGCTAACCTACGAATTCCAAAACTATAATTGACCTCCTCAATCTTCAAGCATGTATCCTTGTCCATGTTTTCTTCAACATGTTCCAAAATAGTTATCACTATAAAAAAACAAGAAATTAGCTTCCTTTTTTGCTTCCACCCACTTTTTAAATGTATTTTTCTCCAATTTTATGGAAAGTTAGTGCTATTTTTTGGGATGACAGTATTTTTGGTGTTGTTTGCGTCAGAAAATAAAAGAAGGTGCTAAATCAAGTGCTATTTAGTGCCTAAATTAGCATCTAAGTTAGCTCTTAAATTAGTAGTGTCTAATTTAGTGCCTAAATTAGCGCCCAATATAGCACCTAAATTAGCACCTATTTTAGTAGCACCTAACTTAGCACCTATTTTAGCTCTTAAATTAGTGCCTAAATTAATTCCTAATTTAGTTCCTAAATTAGTAGTGTCTAATTTAGTGCTTAAATTAGTGCCCAATTTAGCATCTAAATTAGTGCCTAAATTAGCACCTATTTTAGTAGCACCTAACTTAGTGCCTAGTTTAGCACCTAAATTAATGCCTACTTTAAAACCTAAATTAGTGCCTAAATTAATAGCGCCTAACATAACACCTAATGTAGTGCCCAAATTAGCACCTAATTTAGCACCTAAATTAGCGCCTAAATTAGCATTATGCATTATAAAGACCCTAAAACTATTCTTATGCATGCATGCATCACATGGGCTCCAAAACTGATGTAGAACTACTCTGAAACTATCCATAATTCATGGAAAAATGAACCCCCTCATAGAATGTCCAAAACTATATTCATTGACAGTTCCTACAACCATTGAAACTTTGTTTTCAGACTATTCCTGCAACCATTAGAACTTTGTTTTGTGACTCTTTTTGGTTCTCATAACTTCTTTGTTCTATCAAATTTGACATTAATGTGAATTTATGAACTCTATAAACCTTTGTCGAATTGGAAGAGATAACTAAATATCCCTTTGTTTTAGATATGTCAATTCTTATTTTTCCCTCTAAATTAATAATATTTTATTGCTCTTGTATGTTCTTCACAAACTCAAATGAGGGGAAAAAAGTTTACTATTGTCTCCTATTTGTTTACCCACGTCTTTCCCTAACCATAGAAATTTCAGAGACTTCTACCCTTAATGAGGTTCCATTGACCTTTACTATCAATGAACAAAAGACCTTCCTTCAAATAAAGATTTGATGAGGCTCGGAAGTTGTGCTACTTTCCTTGAAAATTTTAATGCAAACTCTGATACAACAATGATTTTTAACAATCAACACTATCACATCCTTACTTGGTCCGTTAGCATTATCCTTGACTACATGAACTGAAGTGAAAGCTCTACCTCAAAACTCTCTCCAAGAATCACAACAACAAAATTGACAATTAGCGTCAATTTCTGGTTTATTTTACGCCTAAAATTAGCACCTAAAATAGTGCCTTTGTGTTGGAGCAAAAGTCGGTGCAAAATTGCCTCCATCCTTTGGCACTGAGTTTTGTGTCCTCTTTTGCACTCTATTATGTCCTCAAAAATTATAAAAGATTACTTGACATTTATGACCCTAATTATTACTGGTAACAAATACATGAAATTCAAGATGATTTTTGAGACACGTATAGCATTGTATTACTAATTTTGTGTTCCTTGATGTTTACTTTGTGTCCAATACATGCCTTATTAATGTTCATGTTGTTTGCATCCATCACTGATCTTCAACACCTGACTATTTTTATTGCAAAACATTTTGGTCTCGTAATCATTATCTTTATTCCACCTTGTGCCATTGGTATTATTAAATCACTACTATAGTTCTAAAATTGTGATGCAACTAAACAATCAAGATATTGAATATGCAATCTTTTATTTACTACTTTTTTTAATATCCATCATGGCTACACTTTTTCAATAGATGGTTGTGATATCATGAAGGGCGGTGAGACTTAGATAACTGACCCAAAAGGTCCCTCAACTGATATACAACTAACTAAGACTACAACAAGAGTGCAATCCACTCACAATCTGCATCAAAGCTCTAGGAAAACCTCTTCCTTGGTATATGCAATCACATCTGATACTTTAGTTATATGTCCACAAAAAAATATTTATCCCCTTTTTTTTGCATTTAAAATAATATTTAATTAAGCATTTATTATGAACACTTAATTAATATTTACAATTTAATATCATGCAAAAAATAAAATAACTACTAATCTCAATTTGACTCTTTGAGTATGCAAACCTTCTAACTCCCTTATTTATTTGATTTATGAATAAATTAATTACAACATTTATTACAGTAATATTTGACAAATTACTTCAACAAATGTCACTAAGTAGTTTATTAATTAATACAAAAATTCATTACTAGTAGTTTACTAATTTATCACAATTAGTTTATTAAACTACCACTTAACCAATATTAAATTACAATTAAAATAATGTAAAAAAGAAAAAATAACACTCATATGTTAGCGAAAATAATATTTATTAAATAACTAAATCTTGTCATTTAATAAATATTGATTTTAAACAATATTTACTAAATAACAAGATTAATTTATTAATAAATATTTTTAAGATCAATTATAAGTGTTTCTTTCTCTTTTAAAGCATTTTTTTTTATTCACACCCGCGGGGTACTTTTTGGAGATATTTTAATAAAAATTGTTTAAGGCAAAAACGTTATCTCTCACTAGCCACTTAGGTTCATTGATTTTTTTAGTGACTAATATTCGAGAATCCAAATTTGGCTAATAATTCAAGATTTAAGGCAACTTAAATTGCCATTTTTTTTACAAATTTTTATTTTAGAAATATTTAAATTGCCAAGCAGTTTTTTTTAAAAGAAATTTGAACTCAAATATTCGCCACAATATTTGATACATGATTCGATTTAATTCGCCCAAATTTTATAAGTTATTATACAAATCTAAATTAATTCACCAATAATATATCATAATTATTAGTTACTGTAGGGTTGTGTCACCAATATTTAGTTGCCATCATTGATTTAAAATATAATCTAGTAATCCACATTATACTTCATGAGGTAAAAGTATTACTATTTGATTTGTAATGCTTATGGGGGCTGAAATTTCATGTGGATTTTTGATCTCAATAGAAATAAATGGCCTTGAAGAAATTTTGGGTCCCATTAGAATTAAAAAATATCAGTACATTTATCTCACACAATATAATGAGGGTTGTTAGATTACATTTTAATAAATCGTAGCAACTAAATATTATAGAGTCTATCCCATAAACTCATCAAATATTTCCACATGTAGCATAATAATTTTTTATAAGATTTTTAATATTTTTTTAAAATGAAAGTATTTTCCATGGTGATTAATGGATTTCTTGATATTGTTTGAGATTCACCAATATTTTCTATAAAAAATTTATGATTCAAAAATAATCGCCAATAAGAATTTATTTTTTCTCAAAATATTTAGAGATTCGCCAATATAAACTAATTTCTTTTTAAAGAAAATGAAAGATTCGCCAAGATTTTATATCTTTTTTGGAGGGGGGTTTCTTAAATTTATTCCTTCTTAGGTTTTCAAAACTCTAAAACAAAGATACAACTCCAGTTTGAAGTTCTTTCACTTTTCATTTTCTTTGCCTGTTGTTTCTCCGGTGTTGCCGCCAATGATGAGAGTTTCATGCATTATATGGAGGCTTTCTTGAGCCATCGTATGGAGATTTTAAATCTTTTCTGACTGAATCTGCCCATTTCTATAGGTATGCATCAAGTGTAATGGCTCAAGCTCTGTTTATCTACAATAAAACTTTGATTTCTGGAAATAATCTTTTGCACGAAATTGTGGAAGAAATATATGAGTTCACTTCCACTGTCAATTTGATATGTGTATCTGTTGGACATTAGGTTTTTTTGCAAAAAAAAAAGATAGAAACACTTGATGTATTTTTGCATGGCACGTAGTTGTAAAATAACTTTTTGAGGTTTTAAATCTCTGTTATTTTGTAGAGGCTTCCTTCATCTGTGGCTCTATGTCTGCTAAACAACTAAAAAAAAATTCTTGTTTCCTTCCTCTTTTCTGAACATTTCAAAAGTAATGGAAAATGTGAAGAAACCCCACGCATTTGAATGAGGGTTTTCATATCTTTATGAATTTACTGTTGTAACTTTGTGTTTATTTTCAAAAAATCTATGTATATGCATCTCTGGGGTTTTCCCATGGATTCCTCTGTAATGTACATGTCGCAACTCATTTTGAAGATGAGATAATGAAAAGCATCTTATTTACCTTCATATCTAAAATCTAGCTAGATATGTGAGCTATCTATCAAACCCTTGTCCATTCCTTAATACGACACCTTAAAAGATTGTGGAAAATGACAACTTTGTGTATTGAGTTAGGTTTTTTATGAAAACATTTGTAAATCTGCTCCATACCCATGCCCTCTTTCTACGTAAAATGTGACTTCTCTTATTTTTGTGTTTTGTGTTAGTGTTTTCTACACACAACATTTTATGTACTCTATATCTGTCAAGAAAATATTGGGACTTCTTTGAAATTTAGAGCATTTTTTATATTCCTGAAACCCTGTCATTTCCTGGCATACTGTATTCATTTTAATGTAATATAGCTACTATGCTAAGAACCCTGAATGTTCCTTTGTTGGTGACTTATAGCTTTGGTATAAGTTCTAAACATTTCATTCGTATGAAAACCT
This sequence comes from Thuja plicata, assembly GCA_018584345.1. Taxonomy (NCBI): domain Eukaryota; kingdom Viridiplantae; phylum Streptophyta; class Pinopsida; order Cupressales; family Cupressaceae; genus Thuja; species Thuja plicata. Next base: position 1,290,915 of record MU224120.1, read on the forward strand.
AGCCATGAATTTTATAGTATAGCTTGACATGGTTATTCATGAACTCCCTATATAGTGATTGATTTGAAAACATATTGTTCCTTTCAAATGCTTTACTTGATTTGAAATTTCAAGGTTGAAATCTGAACCAATTAATTGATACATCCATTGCACTATTTAAAACCATTAGCACTTCATGTTTTCTTGGCTTAAAATATATCATCTTCACTCATATACTCTACTATGATATCCAGATCATAGCTGCATGCACATCAGAATATACTGACATTGTATATTTTAGACCTCTATGCATGATGACCCTCATTTGATTAAATTTTCTCTTTTAAAACACATCTTCCATTATAAAGGTTACTGACCCTTATAAATTGACCACTTTGCCCAACATGAATACATTCACATACAAAACTGGGTATTTCTTCCCTATGTGTTACATATTGTTTTATATGTTGAAAATATCAATTAAACAAGGAGTCTCCTATATGATAAATACAATGGTATCTTTGGATCATTATAACAAATTTTTTGCCTCTTTATTGAAAATTGGATCATTAATGTTCCCTTTTTTAATATGAAATCAATGATTCTTTTGCTGAAAACATTGATCTCCACCTTTACTGTATTGAAAACATGATTTTGAATAAATCATCTCCATGTATTTTTTTTTTGCAATAATTTTGATTTATTCTTTATGCAATGTTATTTCTTGAAGCACTATATGAGTCTATTGAAGTTTAAAATCAATGTTCTTGATGTCCCTGTGATAACTTTCACCCCTCTATTACCATATTTCAATAAAAACATTTATTATTGTTGTTCTTTGCTCATTGGACTACCTCTCCAACTTATAATAGTCATTTCATTGCTTGATATGTGCATGGTATATTGATTTGATCATTGCATGTAGCTCCATCTTTATTTATTGTCTCTTTTGATTATTCAATGTGACAACTATTGTTGTTCCTTTCTTTAACATTGTTAAATACTTGTTCCAAACAAACAACATAACTCTTGTGGCTGATCTTTTGATATCTTTTATGACTTTTAACAACAATAAATTATAGGTGAAACCTCCCTTATTACTCACTGCTCTTTCCTACCTACTTGCTTTTGTTTCATGAAAGTTATCATAGACCTTCTGTTATACCTGCCATAGACAAAATTTGTATTCTCTTATTACAACTATTGCTCCATGATGAATGCTGCTTTTCTACTAAGAGATATGACTATTACATTGTGATGTAGCTAGATTCTTACAAGCATTAACATAAAACATCAAACGAAAGAAAAGACACAAAAATTTCAGAATTCAAAGTATTCTTATTTCTTCCAAATACTCTACTGCTACAATGAAAGAAAACACTAATTTAACTACAAATCCAAAATTACTCTTTTTGACAGTTTTTCACAAAAAAATAGTTTTTTGCCATTTTTAAAATTTTTTTAAAACAACTCCTAGAAAAAACTGATTTTTTTCCTAAATTTGCCCTAAACTAAGGTAAAATGAATTACCAACTAACCTTCAAAATTGGAAACATGTTTTTGAAGTTATTAAAAGAAACAAATTTCTAAAAACTAAAAAAAATACTAAAAGCTGATTTTGGATGCCCAAATGAACTTTTTGGCTCCCAAAAAATGTCAAAACAACCACCTGTTGAGATGAGTTCATCGAAAATCCAAATGCCTTATCCTGGAGAATCCACATATCAAATTTCAACAAAAATGGACAACCAAGTGAAAAGTTATGACCGTCGAAAGTCTCTACATCACATTGTTTTCAATTGCACTTTACTGCCCTTTTTGACATGATAACATTACTCTATCCCTATTATAGAAGCACATTTTAAAATGTTCTTATGATTTCACTACTCACTTTATTGTAATCTGTTATAGTTGATAGTACTTTGATCTTTTACTATTCATGTTCTTTCTTGTGGTCCATGAATCTCCTGTGGCTTGAAACTTTTGGGCAACAAGTCTGTTCATTTTTTCATAGTGTTGTTTAATTAATTTGTTTGTTCTATCATATTGTAGTTAGACGATTTAGTAATTCCTTGATTTACATAGTTTTATGATTTTAGTTTTTTTCATTTTAGTATTTTATTACTAATAATGCAAGTTTTATGATTTTATTTTGTTTCATTTTAGCATCAACATTTCTTGTAAAATATGGTGTTGGTTTAACATGAAACCCTACCTTTCACACTGAAACTCATTGTCTTATTATTATACCTATGAACCATTTTGTGAGACCTTTCAATATTTTTTTTAGAAATCTATATCTTCTTGCATGCAATCTATATCCCAAATCACTTGTAGAGGTTTTGGAGGGTTTTGAGCAACAAGATATAATATATATTTTTGTTGTTTGAGATTTATTCCTTAACCACATTTGTTTGTGAGATTGTAACAAAGATTACATAAGTGTTGTAGCATTTTAAATCAATGCAAGCTAGTATTTTTATTGGTCTTATTTGTGTTGCATATGAATGTTTATGTACTTGATGAAGGATCTTTAAGTATATGTGTTTACTTTATATTATACCTTTGTTGAAAATTCTTGTTTCTTGTTTTAGTGTCCACATACGACTCTATTAGTCAATAAGACATGAATTTTTAAGACTCGGACCTTTCACATACATTTCAAATCATCAATAATTGATTTCCTGCAGTATAGGAGGTAATAGTAGGTTAATGGTGGTTGTTTTGATTCAATATTGCAAAACAAGGTTGAATCTTAAGTAATTACATGTTTTGTGAATCATTTCAATATTTTGATACTTTCTTTTGATAGCTTAATGTAGACAAAATCCCATTTGAATGAACTTATACTAATTAGGTATGCACAGTTTGTTTTGTAGCCAATAATTGTACAAGCAATGTTATTATTAGTGAGAATTTACTTTCTTTGCATGTAATAAGCATAATGAGTGGAGGCCTTTCATTTTTATCTTAGTTTTCACTTCAATTTTTTATTATGTAGTTTTGATTATATAACCTTGTTTGTTCATTCATGAATGTTAATATAGTTTCTTTGAATTCCTACTGTAATAGTGATCTGAATAGTTGATCACGAAATTGTATTTTTCTTTAAAATTATCTTTCTCACCAATCATACATGAAAGTCCCTTAGAATCCTTATGATAGTGAAATGATTAATCATTTCTTGATGATCTTTATTCCTGTCATTGTTTTGAAAGGATCTAGCTTACATTTGTTCACCAAAGCACCTACCACAAAGAATGCACTATTAATTCTGTAGCTGCATGTTCCAATCATGTAGGATGATTTTAGCTTGAATTTGTTGCATTCCTAATCAAACTCTCTTTTCACTTGACTGTCTCTTATATACATGGCCTTTGATAATTATCTTTCACTATACATGTTGATATTCTGCATCTCTAAGCTCTCTATTTATTTCTCATGTAGTTGCTACTACTCATGTCACACCATTGTGATTGCATTAATGAGCTTGGTGGTCTTGAAGTATTGTTTCATACCATCTTTTCAGCATTAAAAATCACTGTCATTTGATCATTTCTAAAACCCAATGCTCTATTTAAAGCAAAAATGCTACTATTTTTTGATTTGTTATCCATGGCTAGAAACATATCACAATTTATTTGAATGATCTTTGTGTATTCTACATGAATCCATTATTAATATGAAGACCCACTACTCTTTTTAGAACTTTTATCTCTCCCATTAAGATTTGGCATTCCTTGCATGCCCATAATTTCTCACATGCAAAGATCTACTATTCTTTACACATGCATTGATTTTATTTTTCTAAATATATGCATCCATTAATGATGTTCCTTGTCATTGATTCTCATAGCTATTCCTTTGGAAGAAAAATTAATTTCATCACATTGAAATCATTTTTTTTCTCAATGAATATGTTTCCTTTTCACGATATTCATGAATGGAAGACCAATTGTCTTTTAAAATCCTTGTTCTTTCCATCAAAACTTGTTGTCTGAATATTTAAATTTAGTCTTTGTTCATTGACCTTTCATGCTTCATTTTAAAAATTTGTTATTTAATTTATAAAAAATTGTTGTTTATTGGTAAAGAACCCTGATATTCTTTTATTATCCTCTATTTCTTCAAAGAAGTTGTCATTTTAGAGTTTTAAATCTGCTCATTGATGATGCACTACTTCTTGAAATGTTGTTGTTCTTGAGTTTTAAATCATTGTTTACTCCTTGGAAATAATCATAGTTGTTTCTTGTCATCCTTTAGCTATGGTATTTGTCTTGTGTATTTCATAGACATGTGTTACTATTCTTGTAGCCATTCAAACTTTGTTTAGTGACTATTCCTGCAACCATTCAAACTCTGTTATGTGATTGTTCCTGTAGCCATTCAAACTCTGTCTATGACATGTTCCTGTAGCCAAAACAGAACAAAGTAACTTCTTAGCTTCAATTTTAGCTAACTATTCCTGCAACTATTAGAACTTTTTTATAGTTTTTGTTGCTACCAACTTTTTTATTTCTTTTCTATCTTGAATTTGTTTACTTGTCATGTACAAAGGGGTTTTAACTACATACAATGACCATATTCTTTGTTTTGCATATAAATTCAAATAGAATTGATTTTTTTTGTATTAGCATTGATTTCTAATGTCTAATTATTCATAATTTTCTAATCTATGAGATCAATACAAGAACCTTGGAGATAATGTCCCTAAAATATGAAAAAATATTTTAAAGGAGAAATTTTTTACCTTTAGGACACATCTTGAATATTATTATCGTAAACACAAGGTATGCATATTGTTTTCATTGTCTATTCTTTATTATTTTTATCACAAACTTGGAGTTTGGCTATGGATGGAGATGCTTTGTTTTGAAATATTTTGTTGTATGTTTGATCTTAATATTTGAAGTTGAACAAGAAATTTCTTTTTTCCCCTAATCAAATGACCTCTTCTGTTTCTTAAGTTCTCAACATTTTCTATCTACACATGAAGCTAATTTTGTGCATCTGAATTGGTTGTAAATATAATCTAGTTTTCCTTGCTCAATTTTTTTCCCTCTTGATGATTACCGTCCTTTCACTATTGTTTGTTTATAGTTCTCTTCACATTTAGTACATATCCTATAGATTGAAGAGCTTGTGCTTCTCAGATTTAAAGTAGCAACGCTATTTTTTTATTTTCATCTAAATGTTGTAGTGCTCACATATCAATTGATACATGCTGCTTGAATTTCATTTGATCAAATATCTATAATAATGTGGTGATTCTGAAAATTGGAAATATCACATTGAAATAATTTAAAATGTAAATTTGAATATTCACGATGATATTGATACAATGATGTAAATGGGTTGGTGGTTTCTGCTTAGTTCTAAGTAATCTATTCTTATATTTAAAAGCAATTCTTTGATTCAACCAAGCCCAATGTTTCTATCTAACATGAGAAATAGACTTTTTCTATTGTAGACGCGCTAAAAAGAAAATGTGTACATCATATCTTAATATGAAGCATATTGTTCTTGCTTCATCAATGTTAATTTGATCACTATTGCACCTTTTTTAGAGCACCCTAATTTTAATAAGCTTTCCATTTTCAAACTATAAGAAATAAGAACTTTGTCAAAATCCAATTGGAAACTACAATTGAAACAATTGTTATATTTTCATTGATGTCAAACATTAATTGGTAAGACAATTATTATCTTGTAAAGTGCCATATCAATTGATCAATGAAGAAGATTTGAAAAGGAGAGATAATAATAAGACCCGGTGAAATGGTTGGGTAATGTGAAAATACAATGGGTACTTCATGAGATCGCACCTTGACAAGGTTATACATTGTTTATCTTAAGTCTAAGTAAAGTTTGGACGACTACGCGATTAGTTCTGATCGAGTAACAGGGAAGAAGATTAAGGAACTTATGTATGTGTCAAGTAATTCTGAGTGATGTGAGTGTCGACTCAGTGCCAATATATGCCAAGAAAATTTAGTGTTGATCAATCATCAACATCTGTTGAGTGTCAATTAATTACCGAGTTACACAGAGATGACCAAGCGACAGAACACAGTATTGACCAAGTGTCAGTATTGTGATAGTTTGAGAGAGATTTGAGATCCCAGTAGACATGGTTGGTTTTCTTGGGATATGTGAAGTGTATTTAAGATAAGGATGATTGTTGTGGAGAATTAAATGAGTGTTTAATATATGTTTAACCATTTTTATGTATGGATTCAAGAAGGATTTTTAGGATGTATTCTACAATGTAGATGGAAATAAAATGTTGGAAGGATTCGTTGGATCTGACCTAACCCTAAGATCTACAGTGATGATTAAGAGACAATAGATTGAGCTACTTGATCAGAGAGGTATAAGATTAACCTAATTGCAGGTTACGAGTGTGTAGTATGAGGTTAATTCAGTTGATTGGAAAAAACCAAAGTAGAAAGAAGAAAACGTTGAAGAGAGTAGTACAGGACTGCACATTGGTGATTGCTTGAAGGATTTCCAAGCTTATCAGAATGATAGAGATGATAGTGAAGGCTAGTCAGTGAATTAGCATTTGAACTACAATTAGATATGTATTTGCAAAGTGAGTTATATGTTTTAGATCACAATTTTTTGTTACTTTCTAACCATTGTATCAGTTGCAAATCCTTTTAAACAAGCTTGACCTAACATTCATACTGTTAAATCCTTTAATCCATGTGACATTCTAATGGAATGGTCTAAGCCCTCTAACAAGGTTCACTTATAATAGAGTGATTAAATCATTTAACCGGTTCAAATTTAACAGTGTGTATTGTAACCTTTAACAGGGTTAGCTTTTCACAGAGCTCACTTCAGAAGAGTGAAAAATTGGTAGCATGTTACTGGTAGTTTTTCCCATACTGGGTTTCCACGTTAAATTATGGTGTCAAAATTGTGTGAATTTTATTTGATGTGTTGTACTATTAAGAGATCTATATTCTGCAAGCTGTTTACATTAGGACAATAAACTGTGACTTTATATTATTGATTACATTCTATCAAGATCGAGTGGATCTGAGTTGGTTGAAGTGTTTGAAAGTTCAATTGGTACATTTGGACCTTGGATAACTAATTCACCCCCTCTCAGTTATTCTAAATCATTTTAACAATTGGTATCAGAGCTCTTTATGGTGCTTGTAGAGAAACGTTTGAAGGTACTTGAAGCTAAAGATCAAAATGTATAAAAAGGAGGTATCAAGGCTGAACAAAGAAAACTTCCCTGCATGGAAAATTTTGATGAAGCTACACCTAGCTGGAATTGGAGATGTTGAAAAACACAATGTGAAAAATGATTACATAATAGTGCCTACTGTTATGATGGCTCAACAGATGAAAAAAAAACAAGAACACAACCAAGCAATGTTGGAGATTGCATCACCCCTAAGCTATCCTGATTTGAAGACATAAAATATTGCAAAACTACAAAGGAAATGTGGGATACACTGAAAAACATCTATGGAGGTGATACGAATGTAATGAGAGCTAAATTTGAATGCTTGAGAGGTAAGTTTGATGAAATGAGAATGCAAGATGGTGAAACTATTGTTCAGTATTGTACCTGACTTAAGGAGGTTGTAAATGCTATTAGAGGAGCTAATGGAACTATTAGTGATGATACTGTTAATTGCAACATACTAAGAACCTTACTTCCTATATATGCTATTAGAGTATCTGCTATACAAGAACTGAGATGTACTCCTGGTAACAACTTAACTTTGGAAGGTCTAGTTGGTAGACTTACTACTTTTGAAATGTCAAATTTTGATAATTTCACTCCAAATCATGTTAATTCTGCATTCAAATCATCAATAACTCTTCATAAATAAATAAAAAGGTAAAGAAAGACATGTGAATAGAGAAAGTGCCACTTCTGATGAAGATCTTGATGAACTTGAAGCATCATGGCTAGAAGACTACCAAGAGGAAGAGGAAAATTCAAAGGTAAACTTCTTATAATCTATTTTTCATGTAACAAAGTTGACCATATTGCTGCAAGATGTCCTAACAAGAATGACAAGGATGAAAGAAGAGAAAACAAGTATAAAGACAAAAGGGATGACAAATATTTCAGAAAGTATAAGGAATATAAGGACAAAGGTAAGAAATCCTTCTATATTGCTGAAGAAGAAACTGATAGTGAATGTAATAAATCTTATGATAGTGATATAGAAGCTACTTATGCTACTATGAAAGATGATTATGATGAAGATGAGAAAACTGCACTTATTTCATATATGATTAAAGGTGATAGATGGATAATTGATAGTGGTTTCTCACATGACATGACTGGTGATAAAATTAAATTTGAAACCTTAAACTATTGGAAAGGTGGTAGTGTTAAATTTGGTAATGACAAACCATGTCCTGTGAAAGGAAAAGGATCAATAAAACTAACTAATAAGATCATATGTGATAATGCCTATTGGGTTGAAGGACTAAACTATAATTTTTTGAGTGTTTCTTAGTTGAATGCTTCTGGATACCGAGTTGAGTTCCATCATGGAAAATCTAAGATCTTTGATGCTAATGGTGAACTGATTGGAAGTGGAGAACAAACAAGAGGTAATACACTATCTGGATTTATCCGATGAGACATGTTTGTTTGCACAATATGATGATTTATGGTTATGGAATAAGAGGTTATGTCATGTGAACTTTGAAAATTTGGTAAATATTAGTAAGATGAAAAGAGCAAGAGGGTTACCAAGATTGAAGGAACTTGACAATGTTATGTGTAAGCAATGTCAGTTGGGCAAAATGACAAAGTCTAGTTTGAAGAGAAAAACCTATACTTCTAATAATGTTTTGGAATTGGTTCATACTGACCTTTGTGGACCTAATGGTGTACAAAGTTACCGAGGTGATAAATATTTCATACGGTTTGTTGATGATTACTCTAGAATGATGATTGTAATGTTTCTCAAAGAAAAATATGATGCTTTTCAGTTGTTTAAGTGGTATTTGGAAAAAGTTGAAAAAGAGATAGGTAAGAACTTGAGATGTCTAAGATCTGACAAAGGAGGAGAGTTTATATCAAATGAGTTCAACTTATTCTGCAATGATAGAGGAATTAAAAGATAGTTGTTTTCTCCAAGGACTTCCCCCACAAAATGGCATAACCGAGAGAAGGAATAGATCAATAATGGATTGTGCTAGAACACTGATGATAGAGAAGAATTTTGAACAAAAGTACTAGAGAGAAGTTGTAAGTACAATAGTCTATACCTTGATCTGGGTATAAGTCAAGAAAATTACTGATATTACACCTTATGATTTATGGTATAGTTATGCACCTAATGTAAAATATTTTAATTTTTTTAGGAGAAAATGTTATATACTGAAGGAAAATAGAAATGGAAAACTTGATGCTAAAAGTGATGAAGGCATATTCCTAGGTTATTCCACTAAGAGAAAAGCGGATAAGTGTTTGAATTCTAACACTAACAAAGTTGTAGAAAGTGCCAATGTTAGAATTGATGAATATGCAGAGAAGAATGAAGTGGAATGCAAGCAAGAACCTGAAGATTATAGATCTTTCATTTATATGAATGAAGGAGAGCTCAACAGTGTGCCTGAAATAGAAAAAGAAGTTGTCGAACAACAAATGGATGCTGCCAAGAAACATAAAGAAAATGTCAAGTTACAGAAAGATGTTTCTGAGCATCAAGAGGAGACTACCGAGGAAGAGGCAGAGACACAAAATGAACCTAAAATTAACTTTGATGATGAATTTGAGAATGAACAGCAAGAGAAAAGAAGACCAGAGCCTACACTAGAAAAATATGTAAGAAGACATGATAAACCAGATCAAATTATCAGAGATAAAGATTCAGAGGTCATGACAAGAAGAAATTTCAAAAATCAGACATGTTTATTTTGTGAATTTGAGCCAAAATCAATGAAAGATGCTTTATGTAATGAAGATTGGATACATTCCATGAATGAAGAAATTGAACAAATTGAGAAGAACAAAACCTAGACACTAGTACGTAGACCAAAGGACATGAATGTTATTGGGACAAAGTGGGTATTTAGAAACACGTTGAATAAACATGGAAAATTTATAAGAAATAAGGCCAGAACAGTATGCAAAGGTTATACACAAGAACAAGGCATTGACTATGGTGAGACATTTGCCCCAGTTGCAAGATTGGAAGGACTTAGAACTTTGTTGGCTTATGCATCTTACAAGGGATTCAAAGTATATCAAATGGATGTCAAATCAATATTTTTTAATGGAATACTAGAAGAAGAGGTATGCATTGAACAAGCTTAAGGATTTGTTGATTTAAGCAAGAATAATATGGTTTACAAGCTACATAAATTGTTGTATGGATTGAAGAAATCCCCCAGAGCATAGTATGAGAGATTACACAATTACTTAGTCAAGATTGGATTTATAAGGACAAATGACAATAGTAATATGTACTTAAAGTCTGAGAAAGGTAAATGGATATTATTAGCTAAAATATTTTTTGATGATATCATATTTGGAGGACAAGATGTCTTATGCCAACTATTTGCAAAAGAGATGCAAACTAAATTTGAGATGTCTATGTTTGGAGAGATCAAATTATTTGTTGGTTTGCAAGTATATCAGATGAAGAAAGGTATCTACATTAAACAATCTATGTATATCAAGGAGATACTAAAAAAATTTAGCATGGAGGACTCAAGATCTATAAGTACTCCTATGGTTGCTCAAAAAAAACTATCAAAGACTGATGAGACAACTAAAGCAAATCAAACTCTGTATAGATCAATGATTGGAAAACTACAATATGTTGTCCACAGTAGACCAAATATTGTATTAGCAGTTGGGATTGTTGCAATATTTTCTGTAAATCTTAAAGATAGTTACTTGATAATGTTGATGAAAGAAAGACCACAAGTGGAGGTGCATTATTTTTAGGAAAGAGATTAGTGTCTTGGACAAGCAAGAAATAGAACTGTATTTCTCAATCTACAGCAGAGGTTGGATATGTAGCAACAACAATGAATTTTTCAAACATAGTATGGATCAAGCAATTGTTGAAAGGTATGAAGGAAGAGATCACAGAACCTGTTGTTATTTTTTGTGATAACACTAGTGCTATTAATATTTCAAAGAACCCTGTGATGCATACAAAGACCAAGAAAATTACTATCAAGTATCATTACTTGAGAGAGCTGGTACAAGACAAAGAAGTAAGACTTGAATATGTTAATACAAAGGAACAATTGGCAGATATATTTACTAAGGCTTTACATAAGGATGCTAATTATTATCTAAGAGGCAAATTAGGGGTGATTCCCCTATATGAGGCTAACTAAGATCATAATGGAGTGGTTGTATCAAATGTATTTCATAGAATATCTAACAGATTGGTGTGAAAGGTGGTCACACTTTAGGTGTTGCGTCAAGCTGTGAAGTATTAAGCAAAAAATGTTGATCAGTCATAAGCAAGATGACAAAGGGAGCATAGAATTCAGAAACCTGACACAGAGATATCTACATAATAAAGATGTATGTATTTGGCATTGTTGTCAAAGAGGGAGATATACATAAGAAAAATCAGTAAGGAAACCAAAAGAGAGATATACTATGAGGGAGATATTTAGATAAGACACAAAGAGAGATAATCTATAGAGAGAAATATATCCAAGAGGGAGAAATCTATTTGTATTAGAGAGAATTAGAATGAAGCTAAGGACATTAATGAAAATATGTTTACATAACATACTTTTTGGATTGTTTGGGAACCTTGCATATGTTTTTTGTTTGCATGTGTTTTCCATCAATGCCAAAGAGGGAGATTGTTGGAAACTACAATTGGAACAATTGTTATATTGTCATTGATGCAAAACCTTAACTGGTAAGATAGTTGTTATCTTGTAAGGTGCCATATCAATTGATTGTTGAAGAAGATTTGAAAAGGAGAGATAACAAGAAGACCTAGTGAAATGGTTGAGTTATGTGAAAATACAATGGGTACTTGATGAGATCTCACCTTGAAAAGGTAATATATTATTTATCTTAAGTCTAAGTGAAGTTTGGATTACTACAAGATTAGTCTTGATCGAGTAATAGCGCGGAAGATTAAGGAACTTATATATGTGCCAAGTAATGTCGAGTGATGCGAGTGTCGACCGAGCCCCAGTATATGTTGATCGCCACTATATTTCAAGGTATAAGATTAAACTAATTATAGGTTATGAGTGTGTGGTATGAGGTTAATTCAGTTGATTGCCAATGACCTAAGTAGAAAGAAGAAAAGGCTGAAGAGAGAAGTACAAGACTGCATAGTGGTGATTGCTTGAAGGATTTCTGAGAAGATCAGAATGATAGACATGAAAATGAAGGTCATTCAATGAATTAGCATTTGAGCTACAATTGGATTTGTATTTGCAAAGTGAGTTGTATGTTTCAGATCACAATTTTTTGTTACTTTCTAACCATTGTATCAGTTGCAAAATCCTTTTAAACAAGGTTGACCTAATAGACATATTGCTAAATCCTTTAATCAAGGTGACATTCTAATGGAATGGTCCAAGCCCTATAACAAGGATCACTTCTAACAGAGTGATTAAATATTTTAACCAGGTCACATTTAATAGTGTGTATTGTAACCTTTAACAGGGTTGGCTTTTCACAGAGATCACTTCAGAAGAATGAAAAATTGGTAGCATGTTACTAGTGGTTTTTCCCATATTGGGTTTCCATGTTAAATCTTGGTGTCATACTTGTGTGAATTTTATTTGATGTGTTGTACTATTAAGATATTTATATTCTGCAATTTGGTTACATTAGGACAATAAACTAAAAGTTTATATTATTGACTACATGCTATAGAGATCAAGTGGATTACTGAGTGGATTTGAGTTGGTTGAAGTGTTTGAAAAATCAATTGGTACATATGGACCTTGGATAACAAATTTAGCCCCCCCTCTTTGAGTTATTCTAAATTATTCTAACAAATCCACCAACTACTTCACAATTACATTTCACTGGAAGTTTTTTGAGCATATAGATAGACACTAATGCTAGAGACTAATATTTTCATCTCTAATGTTTGTTGCAAGGTGAAGTTTATATTTTTTCTTTTATTGTTCTAACTACTATTTTTTAACATTAGGTAGGGACTCCAACTACACATAGCTATTTTTCTTTAAAGGGTACTAACTCAATAGAAGATAACTTTGTTTACAAGCAGGAGGATGGTGTTTTGATTCCATCATGCCCTAATATCACTATACATATGACTAAATTAATTGAAATTAAACATATTAAATTAATAAATAGAAGCAAAACAAGAAGCATTTTTAGAAGAAAAAATGGAAGAAAAAAAAGGAAGCCAAACAAGAAGCAAATCAGAAGCATGCTTGGAAGAAAACTTGGCATTATCTAGGAAGACAAATTTGAAGCAAAACCAGAAGTATAATTGGAATTAAAAATTGAAGCAAACCTGGAAGCAAAATTAGCAGTAAACCTAGAAGCAACATAAGAAGTAAAATTAGAAGCCAGACTCAAAGCAAAACTTGAGGAAAAAAAGGATGTCATAATGGAAGCAAAACCTGACATCAATTTGGAAGGAAAAATTAATCTATTTTGGATGCCATACCATAAGCAAAACATGAAGAAAACTTTTTTTGCGCAAAATCTAACACAAAATAGGGTGCAAAAGAAGGCGCCAAAGGCTCAAGGTAGTTGGGCGCCGACTTTTGCTCCAACCCAAAGGCTCATTTTTAGAAAAAAAAAAAATACTAAAATTTGGCACTATTTTAGATGCTAATTACAGGGGTTTGTTGTGGTGTATTGTGACCCCTTTATTAACAAAAGGTTTATTTATCTTTTTTATTGGGGGACCATGAAGGTAGACCAGAGTCTTCCTTTTTTAAGGGATGACCATGAGAAGTTCATTTATAGGTTGAGGGATGGGGTTTCCCTTCTTCTTATTCTTACTCTAGGAATTAGGCAGAGAAGGGTTAATAGCAGAGGGGCCTCCCATGTTAGGAATTCTAGGCCAAGCAATCATGGCTTGTGTTAGAGGGGAAGGGGGTAGGCTTGATACTTAGGAGGTATAGGGTTGCCATGTTCATCCATGTCAAGGGAAAAATTGTAAAGGGCCATGATAAGGCCTCGATGGAGTGGAGGGGAAGCGTCTCCCTCAATGATTTGTTATAAAGAAGAAAATAGGAAGAAAAGGAATGTCAATATTTTCATGATTTCTAACATTATTTATAGAGGAAAATGGTAGCCATGCACCACCATATATCTACCCTCTTGAATAAAATAACACATAATATGCAAGCTCACAGGGGCATAAGGGGGAGGAAGATTTAACTTTTCATACCCATTTTAAAATCTTTAAAACTACTTCCAAGCCTTAAGGAAGTTAGTGATGAAACTCTAGTAGTTCCCTAAACTTTTCTTGACAACTCTAATTCTTAGATTTTGTAGACCTATATAATTCACAATCATTTGTGGAGTTACACTAAACTCCTAGCTACCTAATTTAATCCTTCCTATGGTCTATGAATTCATGAATTTGGATGTAAGAGTGTTGAATATCCCTGCATAGCCATGCAAAATTGGGCTAGGCTAGTTTCCATAAACAAATTCCAAAGCCCCACATTTTTCCTCAGGGATTCACAATTGATAGGCTCAGATCTTTTGTGAGTCCCCCCATACCTTCCATATATTTATCTTTTGAAAACCAAATATGTCCTACCCTAATTTTTACCCTTTCTCTGATGATAATCAAAGATAGACCCCAAAATAAATCCTCAACTCTTAAAAAGGAAGGGTTTTAATAAATTGGGAGTGTCTCATCATTGTTAATGGTAATAATGACATCTTGGGAAGATAACACCCTATGTAGAAGATATATTTCACTTATTTAAAACCATCATGCTATATTGATTATTTCCTTTTTTCATTGTCAATCTCACATATAAAGCCCATATGAGGACATGATTAATTAAGATTATTAATTGGAAATTAGAAAGGTGACCTTCACATAATAGGATGAATTCAAAAGCAATAGTCATATCAATTGCAAGAAAGGTAGAATTTCTTATCTCATGATGATAACCTTCCTTGATATGGCAGCCAACAATGCATAAAAAAAGTCCATATAATCCAACCATATTTTAAAATCTAGGTCTCCATCAGATCATGCCTACTAGAAATTGTTATTAATAACTAAGAGAGGGGGGGGGGGTGGGGGGTGACTCAGTGACCTCAAAAACTAATCCTTAAATCAACCCATTAAACTTATAACCACAAATTATATCTCAAGTTATCTTTTGTCCTACAAGATGAATGCCATAAATACTTATATCAATTTACTACTTGTTGGATTGCTCTGTTAAACCTTCTTCTATTTGGTTACTGATAAGAAGTCATCTATTTACCGAAACATAGTAAATATGCAGAGTATACCGATCAATCCAGAATTAACTATGTAAGATACAAAACAGTAAAGAAATGAATCATACACACATAACACATGGATTTTTAACATGGAAACCCTGTTAAGGGAAAAAAAACTGGGACCGGTACCCCAAATTTTTACTCTTTTGAAGTGAGCCTTGTTAAGAGCCAACCCTGATAAAGGTTACAAACACGCTATTAGGTGTGACCTTGTTAGAGGATTTAGAAATAGTTTGTCAACTAGTATCTGGCATCTAATGCTACCATCCTTGATCAAACTCTCTCGGCCTGTCAATAGGTATTGGGCATATCCAATGCTACTTTTGTGATCAAACTTTTTGATACTCCTTGGGATGTATCTCAATTGAAAAAGACTTTTAAGTCTTTCTCAGTTAAGAGGCTTATATGCTTCAACTGTTAAACTGAAACACTAATGATCTGTTCATATATATAACTCAATTGCATATTTTTAGATCTATTGTAGGTCCATTACTTCTTTGATCAATATAATCAAATATATACCTTTTCTCCACACTTGTTCTGCTCTGTGATGCTTGTCTCATTGTTCATTGGTGTCTACATAATCTAGCTCTTCCTTTAGCTTGTTGATCAGGACTGAAATGAAGGCTTTCTTATCCTTCAGATTTTCTTTAGCATATTTCCTCTTCTTGTTCACCCCACACACACACTTCGTAATTAATTGAGTTTGTCTCTTATAGACATGATTTCCTCTTTTCTAGGCTTTCTTGATCTTGGCATGTTCAACAATCTTTTCCAATAGATTTAAAGAAAATCTCCAGTCTGATCTCATAGAGATCTTCTTTCCAACTAGACAAAGCAACTTTAAGTCAATTACTTATCTCTAGCTTTATTTGGATGATTAAAACAATGATAAGTATCTGTTAACTCTATATTTAGCTTCTTGACAGCTAAGAATTTTTGTCATTTTCTAAACTCTCTGTTCTGTTGGTCAACACTTCAGTTTGTCATCTGTGACAACTGACTATTCCATTGGTGTGACTTTAGTTGTCATCAAGATCTCCGTCCTTGTCTTTTTCGTCGGGCAACACTAAAATTCTGTTCGTCGGGTTACTCTATGTTTTTCTCATCGGGCAACATTGTAACTCTACTCATTGGTAATGCTATGCATTTCTTGGTCATGCAACACTGTGACTTTGTTCTTTTACTCAGATCGCCAGGTGCACTCCGTCGGTGTATGCAGTCACTTAGTGAATACTTGACTTATATGCATTACTAATAGCATGGCCTTTGATTCATTAGTTCTTTGAAGTCTTTGGTAGTATTACAATGACCATACATATTATATCAAGTTGACATCAATGACAATACAATATATTAACTGATTTAATGCCTTGCATGATCATCAACTTAATATCTTCAATCATTCAATCAGTTACATGTCGTGAATCTCTCCCTTTGGCATTGATAGAAACATACTACATTATGATACTATACTATTGCTAATACAATATGAAATATACAGTTTCATCAAGCTTTCCTAATGTAACTATTACAAAGTTCTAGTTTTCGGTAAGCTCAAATAGCTTTGATTTGATTCTTGCAGCTTTCTTTCTGTCTTCAATCCCTTCACTAGATGGATGTAGAATCTTTCTTTCTCTGATGTGATGTGTTCTCCTTCTGTGTCAAACTCTCTCCCTTTGACTGTTCTCCTTTTTGTTGAGGTTTTCTCTCCCTTTCTGGTTACTTCTCTTTGATGGATAACTTGTCTTCCTGGGATGAATAATGGATAAACTCTTTCTGTCTTCATCACTATGATAATGAGATATTTCTCTCCCTTTGACATTAATGCCAAACATCTTATCTTTTCAAATAAACTTTTGACAGTTATGTCAAGTGGATCCTTTCTATCCATAATATATTCCTTGAATTTCCTAATTTATCGGTAATACCTTTGTTTCTCAGAGTATATAAATACCTTGCTATGTATATATTTATCTTTAAATTCCATTTCTCTACTTGCATCAACATGAATGATATTATGATAATATGTAGGTTGATGCATCCTTCTAGTCATCTTACTAACCAGTAGACAAGGGTCTGACCCCTAGTCTCTTTCTCAAGTACTCAAATGCATCCTTGGGCAGTGGCTTGGTGAAGATATCAGCCAATTGTTCCTTTGATTTCACATACTCAAGTATCACCTCCTTTTCCTAAACTTGTTCTCTTAAATAATGATACTTGATGGAAATATGCTTTGTTTTAGCATGCATGACTGGATTTTTGGAAATATTTATTGCACTTGTATTATCACAATAGATAATTACTGGTTCTAAAATTTTCATATGCATACCTTCTAGTAACTGTTTGATCCATGCAATATTTGAGCAGTTTGCAGCAGCAACAACATACTCTGCCTCTGCAATAGATAGTGAGATGCATCCTTATTTCTTGCTGATGCATGTGACAAGTCTATCACCCATGAAGAATGCTCCTCCAGTTGTGCTCTTCTGGTCATCAAGATTTATAGCCCAATCAGCGTCGGTAAAGACCTTAAGTTCAAATTTGCCTTCTCTTCTATACCATAAGCCATATTCCTCAGTATTCTTCATATATCTTAGAATTATTTTCATAGTAGTCATATGTGATTCTCTGGGATTATCAAAAAATCTAGCAACTATTCCTACTACATGTGCAATATCTCATCTAGTATGTACAATATACATGAGTTTTCCAATCATTGATCTGTACAAAGTCTGATTTACCTCTGATGACTTGTCCTCTTTTGTCAGTTTGTATCCAGTTTCCATCGGTGTTCCAACTGGTTTGGATTCTTCCATCTTGAATATTTTGAGTACTTCTTTGATGTACTTGGATTGTGTAATGAAAATACCTTCATCTTTTTGCATGATCTGTAGACCAAGAAAGAACTTGATCTCTCCAAACATAGACATCTCAAAATCTTTGCTCATTTCATTTGCAGATTATTTGCATAGTATATCATTGCCTCCAAATATGATGTCATCAACCAATATCTCAGCAATCAAAATGTTAGCATCAGTATCTTCCTTCAAATAAAGATTATTGTTTTCACTAGTCCTTACAAATCCAATACTTATAAGATAGGAATGAAGTCTTTCATACTAGGCTCGGGGTGCTTGTTTCAATCCATACAGGGATTTGTGAAGTCTACATACCATGTCCCTTTTGTTTGGATCAGCAAACCCTTCTGGTTGTTCAATGTATACCTCTTCTTCAAGTATTCCATTCAGGAATGTAGACTTGACATCCATTTAATATACCTTGAATCCTTTATATGCAGCATAAGAAAGTAATATTCTCACTCCTAGCCTAGAAACAAGTGCAAAGGTTTCTCCATAGTCAATTCCTTCTTCTTGTGCATACCACTTGCATGCTAGTCTTGCTTTATTTCTTGTGACTTCTCCATTCTCATTCAACTTATTCCTGAATATCCATTTTGTACCGATGACATTCTTGTCATATGGTCTTGATACAAGTGTCCATGTCTTGTTTTTCTCTATCTATTCAATCTCTTCATTCATAGTACTTATGCATTCATCATTATCTAGTGCAACATTGATAGATTTGGGTTCATAATCACAAATAAGACATCTTGTATTTAGAGACTTACTTCTAGTTCTCATACCAACCTTTTTATCTCCTATGATCTGGTCTTGTGGATGGTTCCTTCTGACATATCTTGCAAGTACATGTACAACTCTTTGTCTATCAGCTTGATCATCATTTTTTTCTTCATTCTGTTCTCCATCAAGTTGTGCATCATCTTGAGCAATATTCTGATCATCGATATTTGTAGCCTGATGCTCGGGTGCAATGATCTGTTGCTCGGGAGCTCTACATTTTTGGTAGGGTAGAGTGTCAAGTTCCTCATTGTAAGTGAAATTATTGTAGTCCTTTGGTTCTTTAGTGCTTTCCTTTTCATTCTTCTCTACAAATTAATATATCTTTACATTTGCACTTTCAACAATTTTGTTAGAGGCTTTGTTTAGACATTTATAAGCCTTACTCTTGGTAGAATACCCTAGAAAAATTCCTTCATCACTCTTGGAGTCAAGTTTTCCATTTCTATAATCATTTAAGATATAACATTGACTGCCAAAAAATTTGAAATAACTTACATTGGGTGTGTATCCATACCATAGCTCATAAGGTGTCTTTTCGGTGTCTTTCTTCAATTGTACTTTCTTCAATATGTAAACAACACTACTGACAGCTTCGCTCCAGAAGATTTGGGTGATGTCTTTCTCTATCATTAGTGTCCTTGCACAATCAAGTATGGATTTGTTCCTTCTTTCAACAATTCTATTATGTTGTGGTGTTCTCAGTGCAGAGACCTGTCTTTTGATTCCATGCTCATTACAAAAGTTAGTGAATTCATTTGAAATAAATTCCCCTCCTCTATCTGACCTTAATAATTTTAACTCCTTACCACTTTGCTTCTCAACCATTTCTTTGTACCATTTAAACATCTTAAATACTTCTGATTTATCTTTTAGAAACATGATTGTCATCATTCTAAAGTAATCATCAAGAAAGAGAATAAAATATCTATCTCCATCATAACTCTTTGTCCTCATAGGTCCACATAAATTAGTATGGACTAATTCTAGAATTGCATTAGATGTATGGGTTTTTCTTTTTAAACTAGACTTTACCATTTCACCTTTTTGACAATTCTTACACATGATGTTGTCGAGCTTGGTCATCATTGGTAAGCCTCTAACATTTCTCTTTTTACTAATCTTTATCATGTTTTCAAAATTCACATGACACAATCTTTTGTGCCACAGCTATATGTCTTCACTTGTAGCAATCAAACAAGTGGATTCAATATCATTCAGATAGAATAAGTTACCTTTTTTCTTCTCACCAGTACCAATCAGATTTCCATATTTATTGAAGATCTTTGCCTTCTTATTTTCAAATGCTACTTTGTGACCTGAATTATTCAACTGAGAAACACTCAATAGATTATAATTCAATCTATTTACCCAATAATCATTTTCACATTTTATCTGGTTATTCAACATTATGGCTCCTCTACCTTCAACTGGACAAGGTGTGTCATTACCCATTCTTACTGAACCACCTTTATAGTATTCAAAAGACTCAAAAATTTTCTTATCACTGGTCATATGGTGAGTGCAACAACTATTTATGATCCAAACATCATTTTTGCTAACCTTAGATATGAGAGCTGTTTATACATACCTTTCTTCATCATCATCTGAATCATCCTTTACAGCCACAAACACCATCTTGATTTCTTCTTTAGATTTGGTGTCAGTATTATCATCTTTGCATTTTTCTAGGTAACTGGCCATCTTTCCTTTGTCCTTATAGTCTCGGGTATCTCTTCTTTCTGATTGTCAGTAGCTTCTATAATCACCTCTGCCAGAATTGTTTTCAAATGATCTGTCACTACTTCTGTCATCTTTTCTTCTATTAGTACATCTTGTAGCAAAGTGTCCAATCTCTTTGCAATTAAAACAAACAAGTAGTAATTTACCTTTGCCTCTCTGCATTCTTCTGGCCATAAGTGCTTCAATTTCATCAAGGTCATCTTCTTCACTTTCACTATCACTATCTTTTCTCATAGTGTTTTTATGAATTGATTTACTTATTCTCACAGAAGACTTGAATGCAGACTATATGTTTGGTAAGACACTATTATCAAAGTTGTTCATCTCAAATGAAATCAATATTCCAATCAAACTATCTAGAGTAACATTTCTATTTGCTACTCCTCTCATTTCTTGAATGGAAAATACTCTAATAGCATAAGTAGGTAGTAAGGTTCTTAGAATTTTACTTACCATTGTATCTTCTTCTAGTATACCTCCAACTCCTCGAATAGCATTGACTACCTCTTTGATTCTTGTGCTGTACTGAGTGATGTTCTCACCTTCTTTCATTTTGAGATCATCAAACTTTTCTCTAAGGCTTTCTGCCTTGGCTCTCAAAATATTTTTGTCACCACCATGTACAAGCATCAATTTGTCCCACATCTTCTTTGCAGTCTTGTAGGTTTTGACATCTTCAAATTCAGCATCGGAGAGTGAGGAAGAAAGCTCTATCATCATGTCGTTGTGTTCATGCTTCTGTCTCATTTGTTCAATTTTTGGTGCTCCATGGGAAACACATATTCAGTTTCTAAGTATTGAGTAACATCATTACCAATACCTGATAAGTGGAGTCTTATTCTTCTCTTCCATGAAGCAAAATTATCTTTGTTCAACTTGGGCACATCTTGTCTTTTCATCTTGTGATCTTTAGCTTAGGTCTTGAAACCTTACTTCCTAAGCACACAAGCTTTGATACCAATTGTTAGTAATAACTGTGGGGGGGGTGTGAATCAATGGCCTCAAAAATTAATCCTTAAATCAACCCTTTAAACTTATAACCACAAATTATATCTCAAGTTATCTTTTGTCCTACAAGATGAATGCCATGAAATACTTATATCAATTTACTACTTGTCAGATTTCTCTATTAAACATTCTTCTGTTTGGTTACCGACAAGCAGTCATCTTATAGACATTATTTCCTCTTTTCTAGGATTTCTTGATCTTGGCGTGTTCAACAATCTTTGCCAGTAGATTTAAAGAAAATCTCCAATCTGATCTCGTAGAGATCTTCTTGCCAACTGGACAAAGCAGCCTTAAATCAATTACTTATCTCCGGCTTTATCTGGATGATTAAAACAATGATAAGTATCTATTAACTATATATTTAGCTTCTTAATAGCTAAGCATTTTTTTCATTTTATGAACTCTCTATTCTGTCAGTCAACACTTCAGTTTGTCATTGGTGACAACTGACTCTTCTCTAAGTGTGACTTTAGTTGTCATCGGGATCTCTGTCCTTGTATTTTCTGTCGGGCAACACTGAAATTTTGTCTGTCGAGTTACTCTGTGTTTTTCTCGTCGGGCAACACTGTAACTTTGCTTGTCGGTAATTTTGTGCATTTCTTCATCAGGAAACACTGTGACTTTTTTCTTTTACTCTGACCGTCGGGTGCACTCCGTCGGTGTATGCAGTCACTTAGTGAATACTTGACTTATATGCATTACTGATAGCATAGCCTTTGATTCATTGATTCTTTGAAGTCTTTGGTAGTATTACAATGACCATATAGATTATATCAAGTTGATATCAATGAAAATACAATACATTAACTGATTAAATGCCTTTCATGATCATCAACTTAATATCTTCAAATATTCAATCAGTTACATGTCATTAAAAATCCACGTCATGTTGTGCATCCAAGCCACCAAATTTAAATTAGGCGTTCTTGACTTCATTTGAAATAATTTTTAAGATATTTGGCGAGATGATATCTCTTCCCCAATGGCTCCAATTTTGATTTTTTAGGCCTTCATTCATAATAAAATTGGCCACCATATTCCCTTCTCAATAAACATGTTGGATTTTAATTTGAAGAAAGCTCTTGAGTACCCTTGTACTACTCTCATAAAAGATCTTATCTCCCATGGACCTTTGATCTTCTCTTTGAGGATATTTATTATCAATTTGGAGTCTCCCTCAATTTCTATCCTGTTAAAGCCTACTTCTTTAGCTAAAGATATTACTTTCTATGCTGCAATAAATTTTTCATATTTATTAGATTGGATGCCTAGACTCGCGGTGGTATATTCTGTTGGAGATTTGATTTTGAACAATTGATTGATTGTATGTTTGTCATTGATGACAACATATAATACATAGCAGTACTTCTATATGTACTTATCCATATGATGACATGAAGACCAGCGTGGATAGATACATATTTTTGACATGTTTACTATGCTATGTTAATACATGCAGACCCAGATATGAAGTTTCAGTAAAGATATGTAATTATGTTATTGACAGTTATAGTTCTGGAGGAATAATGGTTTAAGGCTGACGTATGTAATGTGTTGATCGAGTTGCACCTATCTTCAAGATATGCATGTGTATATTCATGATGAGTTATGAGTTGTTGATATTAATCTAAACGTGCCAAACATATTTCAAGAATATTACAAAGTTATGGTTAAATTGATGAAGCCGACTTAGTGAAGCAACGCATCTATTCAGTTAGTACTTGCGTGGTTGTAATTATAATTGTGCGCTTAGTAGAGCCGACAAGGATGTTAAGAAGAGTTTTCCTACAGGTCCCATGATCTCATACTTGGTGTATGTACTTATAGAAGGTCATTTGTAATAAGAAGAGTTGCGAAAGCCAGAGATTAGAAA
>MU224120.1:1324120-1337420 GCA_018584345.1 Thuja plicata
TAGTAGAGCTGACAAGGATGTTAAGAAGAGTTTTCCTACAGGTCCCATGATCTCATACTTGGTGTATGTACTTATAGAAGGTCATTTGTAATAAGAAGAGTTGTGAAAGCCAGAGATTAGAAAAGCAGAGCAAAGTGTTAAAGTAGTAGAGCTATATTTATCATATGTTGATAATATAGATATTAAAGTTGAAGATTTTAGAATATAGAGAAGATTGTTGTAGTGCTTTACAAGAGGTTAAAGCATCGGCGCACAAAATGAACTGATCAGACAAGCAGTGTCACAAACAACAGTTCACCTTGTTGATACAATGTGTATCAAATAACCAGAAGGTTGTAGCCTTCACCACTTGGACAGTGAGTCGTCCACCCCTAACAGGGTTATTGTAAAAGACTCCTAACAGGGTCTAACCCTTAACCAGGTCACTATACTACTGCATTGTAATGTACAACTCCTAACAGGGTTGGAAGATCTTTTAACATGGATCACTATAAACAGTATAGTTCTTTGTGGGTACTAATTCCCACCGGGGTTTTTACCATTTGGTTTCCCCGTAACCAAATTGATGTGTTATCTATATGTGCATTTACTTTGTATCAATCTGGATTAATAAGTTTAAGATAAAGATTTAAGTTGTGGATAACTGATTCACCCCCCCCTCTCTCAGTTATCCCTGAAGTATTCTAACATATTTGATCAAACTCTCTTAATGGTCTCTTAGAATAACATCGACACCTGCAAGCCCTAGATTTCCTTTTGAGAAATCATTAAAGATGCAATTTATCTATCCTTGCTTTGGGGGGATCCATACATTAAATTCATTCTATTTAAATATTCTTGGACCAAATGATGTTGGTCATATTTTGGGATAAAACCCAAATTTTTTTAAGTCTTAGTTCTTGCAATTTAGGCATCTCTATGAAGACATCAAAGGGAGCAACATTGATGTTCTCTATTATTTGATGTTTTATACTCCTGAAAAATTCATTACTTGACTTGGAGATATCTTTAAAAACAATGTTGTTGTAGTGCCCATCTATAATTTACTTTTCAGTATTGGTGCCAGAATCTTTTGGTTATTTTCATGATGATTAGGTATATGTTATGATGATTTTACTAACCCCGTACTTGCATGTGTATGATTAGTGTATATGTTCTATATTGCGATGTGGTATGTCTAACTTACATTTTTATTATGATGTGTTTGATGTGGTAGAGGACGAAGATGTAGTTACTTGCATTGCGAGATCCACATGATCGACCGATCCTTATCATTGTATGTTCTATATATTATGTACATGCTCAGCTTTGTGATGTAGGCTTGTAGGTACCATGCATTGACTTCCCTGAATTGCCAAGATGAGTGTGCCCTGTCACATTATCTAAGTGGTAAGAGAGGGGAGATGAAATTCAGGCCTAAATCCTAGCATAAGCCATCATTTTTCCTGAAATAGTAGACAAGTATCTGGTTGACTACCTTCTCCAAATTTGTCAAGGTGACATGAATTCGTGAACCCTTGTTTGAGCATGCTTATGTTGTATCTTTTCTTTATTTTGATTTGGTCAAATTTCAGTATGCATGCATGAAGGTCAATGTGGTATTTTGTCATGATGTAAGTAAAAGAGTAATTAAAGGTTAATTATAAATTTTAAATAATTGAACCTTCTAAGAATAATAAAATATATAGATATTTAATTAATATGGACTAATTAAATACATGTATTTATTAAAAGGGATTTAATTAAAAGTCTAAAGATAAAGTCTGAGGATTAAATTAAAAATTATGTCTAAATGGAAATTAAAAGGCATATTTAATATAAATAAATTATTAATATGCTACAAATATTATTCTTAATTAAAATAACAATATGCAATGTAATTGCATTTAAATAATAAGAATAATAAAAAAGACTTTTAATTCTAATTAAAATTTGAGTTTTGTGGAGAAATAATTATTTAATTACAAAAAAAAAGGGAGGACAAAGAGTTTTTGGAACACAAGTTTTAGGAGACAGGTTACAGGTTTTGCATGAAGATATTCAAGTTAAAGAATATATTTTTTAAATCTTGGGAATGAAGTCTAATTTTTGCTTCTTCTTCTTCTTCTTAACAAGTCTACCTGACATTCTCAAGGTAGGAGTTTCTGAGTCTTTTTGTAGTTTCTATTGGAAAGAATTTTTTCTCCGTGCTTGCTTGATTGTGATTTGATTTTGAGTTAAGGTTATTTTTATTTATAAAATAATTTATACAGGTGATTAGGGTGTTCTTGTGAGTTATGTTTATGGCATATCTGTATTTTGTGAGAATTTGTATGGAAACCCTAGGAGAGAATGATTTAAAAAGGATACATTTGTGTTGTATATCCATTAAGGTTTTACCGAATTGTACAAATTTAATTGCATAAGTTTAAATTTTATGGAGGAATCCTTTATTATGAACTATGTGTACTATAGATACCTGTATGTAAGGATATGGGTTTGAAAACATACATTTTTTGGATTAGGGTTGTGAAGAGTCAGGGTAGGGAATAATTTTCATTTTAGATGTCACCTTAAAAATATAAAGACACTTTAAGATACCTAATTTGGTTTTATTCAACCTATATCAAAATAAAATAGGGTTCCTTTGTACGGAAATGGTCAAATATTGGCTGTTGTAGTGAAATTAGGCCTATTTGAGCTTGATTTTTCAATCGGAGTCTGATGAACATTCATCTATAACTTTTTCTAATTATATAATTAGAAAAATCTCTTCAATGAGATTTTAAATAATACTGTTATAAATGTTGTCACTGATTTTTATGATGACCCAACATCTCAAAACAAAATTATGGTCTTTTTACCGAACTAGTAACCTTCATTCCTCAACAGGGCTGTTAGAGAGATTTACTTTTTACACTATTTAAATGAACTTATCTTTAGGACTAGAAAGAATACAAAATATGTGAAATTAAATTATATTTCCATCGATATAAGTTGTAGAATTGTATCATTTCATATGAGATTATACTGTTCAAATTACTGACTGATGTGCATAGAGGAAATACTAAAAAACTCACTGTTATAAAGTTACATTTTTTAATAAGTCTTATTAATAAAAAAATTAATCAATTTGACAATTATTAAATAATTAATGACTGATCTAATCAATTTTTAATATAATTTTAAAGATCATAGAGATTCACTAAAACACCATATATGTTCCATGTGCGTACTTTATGTTATTAACTATGTCATTTATGACTTAAGAGTATTTTAATAGATATAATGATGTTATATAAATGGAGTTAAATAATATGTCAAATGTATGCATGCCTTCTTTGATGTGATCTTGGTTTTTTTAAGTGTTAGTGTGGGTAGGTTGTTACCCTAGGTGGGTTTTGTCTTTGGACTTGTACTATCTTATGATTTTATGCCTTTTTTCTCTTTAGGTTTCATATTGTGGAAATTTTATAACCATTTTCATGTCTTGATTGGTTTGTGTATGGTTGTGTTACATTATTTTCTTATGTTGTGTGTTCTCCAAGTCTTCGATCATTATGTTATTTAACCATGAAAAGGTGACAACCACTATTGTTTGAGTCTGAATTATCTTGGTCACCTTGTTTCTACTACTATGGTGGTTCTACATTATGATTGTTTATCCTTGTGGATTATGTTACTCCATGGTTGGAGATAGGTTCTATTGATTTTTTATGATCATCAATCTTGTGATGTATATGAGTATTGGTATTTGTTATTGAAATGTCCAGTATGCGATGGACAGTCTGGATCCTTGTAGAGGATGTGTTGTTCTTTGTATGCTCCAAAATTTGCATTGGTGATTTCTAATGAGAAGTATTTTAT
This sequence comes from Thuja plicata, assembly GCA_018584345.1. Classification (NCBI taxonomy): domain Eukaryota; kingdom Viridiplantae; phylum Streptophyta; class Pinopsida; order Cupressales; family Cupressaceae; genus Thuja; species Thuja plicata. The sequence continues at coordinate 1,327,967 of MU224120.1, forward strand.
GGTTTTGGCTTTGTCTTCTTTTGGTCCTATGTTTGGGAGCATTAGGGAAGGTTATCTAGGAGGGTAGAGGGTAAGTGGCTTGCAATGGGGGGCAGGGCCCTAAGAGGCTACTAGGGAAACTCATTGTAAGCTGACTTAATAAGTGATAACTTAATAAAATTATTTGAGAGAAACACTAATAAGATAAATATGTGCCTCACCCATGCTTTGAGTGCTAGTACAGGCTAAGGATGGGAGTGGGAGAAGATGCTTGATTCAGGTATTGCATGGTTAGAATCCTTGTCTATATGAAAGGATTAATGAGCCACATAGAGTCACTTGGGGGCCAGGGTCTAGAGGGTCTACTAGGGTAACTCAAGGGTAGACTTATATGATGAAAATTCCCTATATGTGTTCTAGGTTCCTACGTGAGTATTTGGTACACTTTCTTTGTCCCTTGATCTTTCATACTTTTAACCTTGGAATCTTCTTGTTACCTTTTTATCCAGTGTACCTTTGCATTAGTATTTCTTGTTTGGTTGTTTCCAGTGTGTGTGGGCCTGTTTTTATCTCCTCAACATGATGGGATTGGACCTTTGGTTTCACATGGGTGGGTGGTAGTGATTCTTATTACCATTGAGATCCGAGATTCGTGAATTTTGCTCTTATCTTTGTTATGATGTATACATGTATCACCGTATCATTTGTGATATTATTAGATATTGTATTGTACTTTTTATTAATTTTTATTACATACCATGCAACTTGTGCAGTGAATGTTGGCTCATTATGTATACCTTATGATATTAGTTGGATCTAGGTTTCATTTATGAGATGATATTCTTGTTATTCATTTGCATTATATAGAGATTGTATATTGTTTATTTTATTTAGTAGATTAGTTAACTCACATAATTCTATGTCATGGAACCCTCAATATTTGTAATCTATAAATGAGTTACATTCATGAGCATGTATTGTCTTATGTTATATTGCTTCCGCATTGTTACTCATTATCAATTTTTAACTCTTTAAAAAAAATCATTCTGTAAATTAGTATGTTGTTTAAGGTTAATTTCTCCTAGGTTCCCTGGTGGGGCATTACAGTTGTTGTATTCTTTTCATGGACCCCAATTCACCATTGGAGGAATTTTCTTCCTAAGCTCCCTTATAAGTTTAAAAGGATAGAGAAACCAAGACTCAATAAACCGAGGTAGAGAGGCAGGAAAATCCCAATCCACCAAAGTAAGAGGCCTTATCATTAGCCACACTTATAAAGAAAAGGGGAAGTAACAAAATAGATAGTCTACACTCTGACTAGCCTAATATGATACAATACATCTATTAATGAATGTAAATCCTTTTTTATTCAAATTTTCTATAGTGAGAAATTTGTTGTGAACAAAAATCCACTAGAGTTAGTTGATTTTAGGGATAAATTTAGGATTCCAAAATTTTCTCCAATCCATCTATTGGAGAGTAAGGAGAGGAATCTCCATCAATGAATAGGTTGACCTGATTCTCATCATGTTTATGTTATTCTATGAAATGTTAGCAATAATAGTCCACCAATACAACTAAGAGAGGGGGGTGAATTAGTTGTATGCCAAATATTTCAAATTTAACCTTTAACAATCAAAAGATAAATGTAATCCTGAACACATTAACAACAACACCATAACACAAACATTTTTTGACAAGGAAACTTTGTTAAGGGAAAAACCCCAGTGGGAATTAGTACCCACAAATAATGCACTAAAAGTATAGTATCATTGTTAGGATATTTAGCCTTGTTGGGAGTTGATTATTACATATAGTACATAGTCCTTGTTAAAGGAAAGACCCTATTAGGAATCAAGAGAAATAAAAGGATCACTACCTAAATAAGGTTAAGTCCACCTTGATCAAGACTCACTTGTTCGAGATACAAATATACAAATATATAATATCTAGTGAACTAACTTATAGAAACATCTTCTCTTAAACAGTTCCAATGAAGTTCATCAATCACAACCTCCAGTCTACATCCACTAGACTTCATAAAATAAAAGCTCACAGCTTCCACACTTCACTGTCACTCTCCTAACCAAGAAAACAACTTTCCTTTATACAATTTTACAATAAGTAATTAGGTTGGCCAATTAAGACTTCCCCAATGCACAAATAATTATATATCCCCTTACTAAGATACACACAGTACCTATAAAAAGTAAACATCAATTATAATTCATAAAAACTAATCTAAGATCTGCAATCCACGCTCGCTATCCATAATACATGTCACATTTCCGAAGTCAACCCAAAATAGGTCTTCTCCAGAACACATGCCACAACTGACGTCACCAATAATATTACGGCCCAAGAATCATAAAATAGATTCATTAACATCTTAACATTCCCCAATATCACATAACATGAATCATGCTCACACTCAAGTGATCCACAAAACTCAAAGACTAACTCTGTCACAATTCTCTAACACTGTTTTGCAAACAGTCTTCACCAAAATTGTTTTAACTCAAACACACAGAAACATAAAATCAAGAAACCTTAAATATAAGATCAAGGCTCATCCCTATACACATCCCCATATTCACATACTATAAAACATTCATATAGTCTCCATTCAATTCTGTCAATCATCCATGCACTAGTGATAACCATTCTGTTTGTCTTCATCTGAAACATATGTTGACATCAATGACAAAATATGAATGCCAAAAAATCTAATAGAAGCCAATTCCATAAATCTACCCCTTTGTAATTTATGGAAACACATGAGAAAATCCATCAATCCATAAGTACCACTCTCAATACAATCTTCTCAATATCCTCTTCACAACTCTCCCCAAAATAGTAGGGATTTTCCACAGATTCTCTTCATTGAATCTATCCCCCTTTGAAATCAATGGAAAAGGGTGTCATAACTCTATCTTTGACCATATTTCCTCTACAAGGTGTATCTTTTTCAAATATTTATGCCTACAAAAACTAGGTGATCAATCACACAAATGTGTTTTGTTTTGTTCCTACGATCACTCCCCATGAGGAGTGGATCCATACATCAAGTCCAGGAAATGATATAAGGAAACTATATAACAGTGAAACCCTCTGGACTAGTGCATTCCTACATCAATTATTTCTCACAAGGAGGGGCTCTCACCCCAAGCATACCTCTGAGATACTCAAAGGAATCCTTTGGAAAAGGTTTTGTAAATATATCTGCTATTTGTTCTTGTTAGGTCTTTTTCTTGCTGAATTACAAACATATTCAAAACTTAATTAACTCTTATAACTCCAACTCCTGATTCTAGCCAGACTAAGCCTAATTGATGAGGATTGGATAAGATCCTCCTTCTTCTTCGAGCTCCACATCACTCAGGCAGGTATTGCCTAATCTTCACACACATGACTTCTTTGTGACAAAAACAAGCTTGCAGATATATAACCATGGAATAATTTTCAGACTCTTAGGTAACAAATACCTCAATATATTTCATAAAATCTTATACAACATTCTACTTACATAAAATAAGTCTGAAAACTAGAGAAATCCTAACTCCTAATAACATGAAATGGAAATGGTTTTTCAATTATATTTTGATGTGATGGATCTCTAAAATATCTCAAATCTAGCATACACCATTGCCTCATCCAATGGGCAATAGAGTCAAACATGACATTGCAAAGAAGATTATGAACAAAGGAAAACAACACAGTCTGATATGTCTATATGCCTTACTTAAGAAAAACTATATCAATCAAACTCTACTTATGAATCTACCTGTGTACCTCAAATTTGCAACTCCCTACTCAAAGAATTTAACCCTCCACTTGGAAGAGACCTCAGAATAGGCAATACATAACCAACATCCACTGGAAAGACAAGATTGGGAATATCCTTGATATTCCAACTCATAATAATTTGAATACAAATTTTGAGTCACAGTTACTCCTTGAATAACACTATTGCTGATCAACAATAGGAAAGCTAAAACACCCTTGATGCCCTAGCTTATATAATTTAGAACAAAAATGGAGACAACTTGATGATAAAATAATAGTGCCGAGAGTTCATTCATAAAGTCTGATGTTACAATGATGTTCTTCTCAGAAACAAAAAGGAAATTAGAACACTTGTATGCATAGAAGAGAGAAAATATTCAGAAGATACAATGTTTGGAACCTGCTGTGAAGTGCTTGGTAGAGGGAAAGAACACAGTCTAAAACCTCTCCAAAGCAGAGCAGAAGGCAGGAACCCCTAAAACTTAGAAAAGAGAGAATAAATAGAAATAGAAGAAAACCCTAAATCTCATGTTTGGTTCACACCTCTCTCTTTCTCAAATCTTATTTGTCATTATCCTTATTTTCTCCATAAAAATATAAACTCCATCGGTGACTTCAAAATATGATCTTATTTTGCCCCTTCAAAATCTGCTAATATCTGATCCATTTTGTCTTTTCAAATTCTGATCTTAATCTAATTTTCTTTGCAAATATCCTCCAAAATTGACTTTATCTTCTGCACATATCTGATCTCAAAATATAATTTTAACTGCTTGATAAAAATCCTCCGGGAAAGCTTCTTTCAAGTTTTGCAAAAATAATATGGCATAATACTATGGAAAAGACAAATATTGCCCTAATGTCTGCTCAATATTTTAATATTTTACATGAAAATCTGATCTCATTTAATCTTTAATATTCTTGCACAAACTTTGACCATTTAAATCTTTTATCTTTTGAAATCCTATGCATTTTCTCTTTGAAATTTCCATTTTATGCAATTTAAGCCCAAATCTCACTAAAATTTGACACATGGCATGCATTGGCTGGCTACTCCAAACTGGCCTTGAACTAACCTCTAACCATGGTTAACCTGCACAATAAAGTCTCCAAGTCTCTATAAGAATTCCTTAACCCTATGTTCCTTTAGAGACTAAACGCGGGCCCTTGATCTAATCTTTGATCTGACGATGGTCGCTGAATCTCGCAAGGAAAGCCACTTAGCATTTTTCATTTCACCACTACGCGACTACTGTTAACAAGCCTCTAGTTGCTCAATCTCAGCAGTTATCTTTTAATCACAGCTAGCTTTCCCGAGTGCATGAATTCACAGTCGTGTGATCTCAGATGCCCTGTTGGTTAGCTGAAAACCTTCAGTGACTTCGCACATAGTCAATCTGGTGGTTAGTCGCTAAGTCTCAGAAGCCAGGTGGTTATCTCCACTCCATCTCTCGACTTAGTGACCTTACACCACATGTCCTCCAAACCATCTATCACTTTCACCACCTATCTACAAAATTTGGTTATCTTCGGTCGCTGACATGCATCCCAATGCACAATTCAACCTCCTACACATGCACATGAAGAGATCCTCCTGCTCTGCTTCACATTTCAATATAATTGTGATTTTTCTTATAAACATCTTCAATTTCCTCAGCAAGGTCAATGTAGGACTAAATTTCTCTTTGTTTTAAAGCATTTTCTATTTTGTGTTCAAAATAATGGGGCCCACCTGTGCAAGTATACTTCCAACCAAGGGGCCCGCTAAATCCTCTTGGTTTCTTTATTCATTTCATAATGCAAGTTTTGTAGTATAAAAACACTGAAAAACCTGCTCCTTGGTAAATGTGGGATAATGACATTTTCATATTTTCAATTTTTCAATCCTTTCTCTATACCTGCGCGATTTCTAGCAATTGCATTTGGTTCAATAAAAACAAAAAACACTTAAAACAAAGCCCCTTTTCTACTTGTTGTGTGAGCATCCTTGGAATGCTTGCTAGTCTTCAATATGCTGCGTAGGGTCTCTTGCACAGGCTTCTAATCAATTTGAAATTTCCATATGTATTGGTCATGTCCCCAAAAACATCGTGGGCTTTCAAACCCATCCCCTTGTTCATTGCGCAGAGTAGATGCATTTGTTTGATTTCCAATTTGCAACGTTTATATAATTTAAAACTTCTTCTTTGTATTTCAGAAAAACAAAACTGTGATTTGACCATGTCAAATTGCATTTGTTTTGTTCAAAACTTACCATGTCTTCCTCCCTCTGGCTTCTACGCAGCCTACCAATTGTATTGGCTTGCAAATTTTAAAAAGTCTTCTCCATAATGCATGAGCTAACTTCCTTCTATTCTGCACAATCCCTTTGCATTTATTTGGTTTTAATTTCATTTTTCTCATGTTTTGTGCAGACATTAGCATGCCATGTGGCCTCCCATTGTCATCTCCTACTTTTTGCACTTGCTAAAGCTTTGAAACAGCAAGTTCCTAACCCTATGCGTGTGCTCTTTTACCTTCAATTTTCTACTTTTCAAAATACATTGTTTTAAAAGTTTAAAATCCCCATCTACTACTTACATAGCCCACCATGCAATGTTGCAAACTCCATCTTTATACTACGCAGCCACCATGCTATATGGATTTCTATTTTTAATCTTCACAAATTCTTCACCAAATGCCCACATAGTCCATGGAATTTGATAAAAAACCACATAACAAAAGTGCCAACCCCTTTTTAACTTGCTACCTGGATTGCCTCTTGACATGCTTTGTTTTCACTTTGCAGATTGCATATGTAATATGCATTGAATGTTTTTATTTGTCTCCTTGTGTTGTGCATCCTCTACAAATCAATTTGATTTGAATTGGTTTTTAAATTCCCTTTGTTTGGCCTGGATCCCCTTCGCTGGCCTCCAATTCAATGCGCAGGTAGCATGCATTTGGTTTTGAAATTGCTCATAAAACTTTTGAAATAAAATCCCCCACTTTGCAATATGGTTTTAAATATTTTAAAAGAATAAATGGTTCTCATGGATTTGAATTGTTTTAATGCTGACTCCTCTTTATAATGTTGTTTATTCTCCAAGATGCTCTGTGAAATCCATTATTATTGCTCATCTTAGCACTCCAAATTCCATGCAACCCCATCATTTTCTCAGACACTTCATTGGATACATTCATGCATTTGCATCGGGTTAAGGTTCAGAAGGCCACCATGTTTATGTTTTCATATTTGCATTCACTTACAGCTCAAAATGGTTCATTGATTCGTCATTTCTTTCAATAGTCATCCTCATTGGCATATTGCTAATATGTGATAGCATATACTTTTCCAACGTAGTGTTTAGTGCACTTGGATCCCAAGATATTGCAATTGGTAGCCGTTATGATATCTTTTCACATTTCTGTGAACTGAACTCTCTAATGGCAAGTAGCTTTCGGAATGAGCCTTGAAAACTGAATGAATACCATTTAGCAAGCATGGGAACTGGAAAATACATTCATCTCCAGCATCCGAACAATAAAAATCAACTGGATTTTCTTGAAAAGATAAGGGCCAAAAGATAATAAAACTCAAAGTGAGCAAGTTCACATATTTTGCAATTAGAAGTATTCAAATTCACGCAAACCTTGCCAAAAATGCCAATTGTAAAGATACTGAATTAACTCTTGGGGGTCCGTCACTCAGTAGAGTGATTCATTCACCAACAATGAATATGTATGCAAAAGGGATTCATTGGATTCAACCTTAGGTACAAGGTACAACTGATCAAACTTGGACATTTCAGTTGACTATGCAAGTGCAAATGTTGAAACAACATAAATCTCATTCCGATCGGCCATTGCAAGATTACCAAAACATGCATTGAGACTTCACCACAATTCAAATTAGTACATTTACATGCAAAAAGAATGGTCCCACAATTAGTTCTTGAAAAAAACTTTCAGACAAAAAGTTATCATTCCATAAAAATGACCATACTGCAAACTTCAATTCTGTTCTGCACTATCAATCTACAAAAAACTCCTTCAAAATTTGAATTCATAAAATCATCAAGAAGAACCTTCAGAATCTAAACCTTTGAACATGGATTCACCTTCACATGTGGAATATGAATCATCAAGTAGCTCATTCTTAAAATGAACTAATCAATTGACACTAATATGCAAAGTCAGCACCTTACGACTTTCTGAATTTAAAACTCAGTAAATTTACAGAAATCTGATTTGGAATCAAGCTGGCAAAGTAGACAACTGGATTGGTCTAAGTCTGGAAATCTTCAAATAGGTGCACTTTTATTTTTATAATACAGGGGAAAGCTGAATTATGCAGGGCATTCAATCGGATACAACTTGCAGAAGCTCAAAGTAGGCTATTCAACATTCTTGGCAAAATAGAGAAACTAGACAGTTGTGCAGGACCAACTTTGGGGAATCCAAAAAATTATCAAATGGATTCATAATGACTTGGGATTTGAAATATAGGCTCTCTTATTTACATGTTAAAAATTCCCAAAATGGTGACCCATGAAACGCAAAAGGACACAAGTTATTCAGATGCAAACAGTGTCTGTTATAGCAAGATGACACCTAAACATCAAATGCAGAATGGACAAGTGCTCAAAACAAGACATCACAAACGAACTCAAAACTTGAAACTGATGACTTGGCATGTCTTCATATGTCAAAATAAGAGTGATGAACACCTGACATGCATGGTAATCTTCAAAATTCCATTTGGGCAAATAGGCTCAAAAGCAATTATAGGGGGTCAAAATGCAAAAATTTAACAAGGGATTAAAAAACCGTTGTAATTTTAGTACCAACTCTGGCGCTGACTATGGACACGTGCCCCATGCGGGCATGCAGAGAAATTTTAGAATCTCATGGTAGAAGCAGACCACCCTGAAACTTCAAATCAGACTTTCTCTATCTCTTTTCTCCTTTCTCTTTTAACTTTTTCTCTCTTCTCTTTTCAAAAAATGGGAACTCTTTTACTAAAAGCAAACACCACACAACTGAAAGGGAAAGAGAATATACAATATGCACATTATTGACAAAAGGAATGAATCCCCAAAACTAAAATTATCTCTTACCTCTGTCATACACCTGGTTTTCATCTTCATAAATCAGAGGTAGGCTAAAACTATCATTTCCATTCACTTGATTACAAATTCTGCCCTGAATCTTCAACACATCAAACAAAAAGTAATCAGCAAACTCACCCTCACTTGGTAAAACAAAATCACTGAAACATTGTGAATGTTTTTGATTACGGTAAAAGTAGGTTTTGAAGGGAACCCCGAAACCCTTTAAATTTCAGCATATCTTCATTCCCACTGACCTTCTTCTGGATAGGAGTCATTGCTTCTTCAACAGCATTTCTTATTTTTGCCTCAATATCATCATTAACAGAAACATTGGAGTTTTGGGAGATATCATTCCTGATAGTATTGATGGTATCTTCAATTATAGAGCTTTTGTTCTCCAGTTTAATGCATCGATTTTTAAGCTCCACCAGATCTGACTGAACCCACTTATCCAAATTGTAACTGTATACAAAAGGGATGGTTTCGTATTCCACAACTTGATTATAAGTTCCCAGTTTAGAATTGATAGAGATAACTTCCGGGAGGTCAGTCTTTTGGTTGACATTAACACAAATCCTAGCATAGACTCTCCTGGT
>MU224120.1:1337966-1351996 GCA_018584345.1 Thuja plicata
TTGGAATCTCGATAGAGGGGATACCACCCTTGACTCTTTTGTGGAGCCCTCCCCGTCTGCATCTTTTGCCTTTTCCTGACTCGCCGGCACGGGTTGCTTCTGATCATTGCCTGGAAAGTTTTTCCCGCTCGTTTCATTTTTCGAAGAATCACGTTTTCCTCCTTCTCGAGGGCGGTAACGGTCTGAATCTTTTTCCCCTTCCCCTTCCTTGTCACCTTCCTTGAAACTCCTACTACCGTCTGCAGTATTCGACTGCACACCTCCACCCGCAGGTTTCCCGCCCGCAGGGGAATTCAAATTCCCTCCTTCTCGCCGATCCGCTCCGCTCCGCTCCATTCTTTTTTTGCTGTGTGTCTAACTTGTTCCATTGTGAATGTTGATCACTGTATGATATCAAAACATCACACCCTTCATTACTACCAACTTGCTGAAAGATAAAACATTCTAACTCATTCTCAGGGATAAAAACATTCATATTTTGATCATTAGTATGCATCACAAAACACTGTTCTTTTACATCAGCATTTTGCAAACTAAAATAGAACCTTTCTAAAGAAAAATTTGTTTGCAAAATATTAGGGGTAGCTTGCTGACCACAAGTTCTATTAGCATATTTTAAACATGAGAAAACATTGTCAATCACTGGCTCCATAATCACTTGTAAATCTAAAGATACACATTTAGATTTGCCTCTTTCTTCAGCATCATGGTTTAAACAAGAATCACTGACACTAGGATCATGAAAATATGAATCCACAGTAGCACAAGAAACTTCATACTCATCATATATGATAGTATAAAATCTCTCATACCCATATGCATTATCATATTTATATAAACCATCATCTTTTTCTTTTGAGGGAGGATACATATCAACACACTCATCGGGCAACTGCATATGTTGAGTAACTAAAAGTTTATCATGAAATAGTTTAATGAAATATTTAGAATTAGAACAAGATTTTTTATCAATACGATTATCCAAGTCAATACTCAACATCATATCTAGAGTCTCTTCATCCTTCAAATCAGATCAAATACTGATACTCTCATTGTTTGCAAGTTCATATTCAATTTTTTTGTAGCCTATTGACAAAGGACTACAAAGAAAATATGAAACACACATGTCAAAATCAGGATCTATTGACTCATATTATTTATCAAAATTAATGTGTATTGGGCATGATAGTTCAGAGCTGTCCCTTCTTGAATATATGAGATACTCATAACACAAAAATTCTGAAATATGTTCACTATGAAGTGAACAATTGTCATCAATTACACTCATCGCTGATACACTCTCACAATCAACATCTTTTGTTTCATATTGAGAAGGATCATTACTTTCATGATCATAAGATACAACATTCATATTAGACTTATGTAAAACAATTTGCTTTTCACCATTCTCAATACCATCACTACTAGGTACAACCTCATGTGAAAATGTTCATTTAAGATCTTCAATATCAAAAACTTGGTCTAAAATTTCAGAATTGATGTCACTGTCATTAAAATAATTATCACAACAACTTACCTCTTCATTCTCTTTCTTCTCATAAACTTCATTGTCAGCATAATAATCAAAACTTTCAGCCAAAGTAAACTCAACATCATCTTTATAATAGCTAGATTCAATATCACTAAACTCAGTCTCATCAACATAACTAGATTCATATTCAACATGTTCAGAATTTTCAGATTCAATACCAGTAGATTCAACCTCAGACATAACTTTAGATGAAAGATCTTAACATGTTCCTTCCATTTGATGGTATGCCAGATAATTTCCACCCTCTGAGAGCTTGGCAAATTTATTGAATCGGGAAAACAAAGTTCCACAAACAAATTAGTTCAAACAAACTCCTGAGGACAGAAAGGTATATTAGACTCCTTAATCTTAGTAAAAAACCTCATGTAGAAATCATATTGAGATTCACCCTCATTTCTACTCATATTTTCTTGCAATGTTTTAACAACCCTTTCTTGAATCTTTTATCTTAAAACTTATGTTTCAGCACAAACAAGTTCAATTTTTTATAAAGGGCCTTTAGATTCGGACATGTCATGATAATCACTATCCTCCCTTTCACCATATTGCTGAAAAAAACAATCTTTAAGTGAAGCCATAGACCCTATTGAACCATGAGGTAATTCTCTAAACCAATCTCTAGCACCCTCAACTAAAGATATTGCAAAAAGGATCATAAATACATCCTCATGTATGATGTTATGATCATCTATTAAGTCAACAAACTTGTTTATATGTTCCTTAGCTGATTGTTCACCCATGCTAGTGAATTTAGGAAAGCAATCCCTGAATACTAATGGAATAGGATTTGGGTACCCAGGGATACATTCAAAATTTATATCATTACACAACCTAACCCAAAATAGTTTTGACATCTTAGCAAGTAGAATAACTACAAACTACCTCTCTCTTCCTTCTCAATTAGTGCTGACCACTTAGTAGGGAAAATATGTAAAACTAATTTTCATGGAACAAAATAATTTATCCAATGAAAATAAAAATACCTGGAGTATAGTGAAGCTATTGCAAACTTATTTGATTCGAAGTCACCTCCAAATCACCTTCAAAAACTTGGTAGAGTCGCCACCTCTTTGCAAAGGAAAAGATTTTATTGGTTGAGATCTCTTTCCCAACTCTGACCTTCTTCAAATCAGAAACTTACATATATTTCCAATATAGAATTTCTTAATGATTCCTCTATTGACTATATTCTCAATCATAAGAGCCCAAAAATCAGCTTTCTCTTCACTACAAGTCCACCTCTTTTTGTAGTCTTTCTTCAATTATGCACACTGGTGCAAATCAGAGAACTCAGAATCGCCACTCACCACATGTGAGATTGTATGAATACACCTTTGATAAAATTTTGGACCTTCAGATAATTTGCAATGACAGACAGAACAAACTTGACTCTTTTTACATAAATTTGAGGAATATGCCTTTGCAAGTTATGACTCTATAACTAGACTCTGGGATTGACTTAGCGAGGAAAGGCTACAACTCACTTATACTTACTAATTACTTTTGATTTTGTTACGTATTTTTCTTGCTGAATCACAAATAGATTCAAAACTTAATCAACTTTTATAACTCCAACTCCTGATTCTAGAAAGACTAAGCCTAATTGATGAGGATTGGATAAGATCCTCCTTCGAGCTCCACATCGATCAGGTGGGTATTGCCTAATCTGCACACACATGACTTCTTTGTGACAAAAAACAAGCTTGCGGCTATATAACTGTGGACTATTTTTCAGATTCTTAGGTAAGATATACCTTAATATATTTCATAAAATCTTATACAATATTATGCTTACATAAACTAAGTCTAAAAACTAGAGCAATCCTAACTCCTAATAACATGAAATGGAAATGGTTTTTCAATTATGTTTTGATGTGATGGATCTATGAAAGATCTCAAATCTAGCATAGATCAGTGCCTCATCCAATGAACAACAGAGTCAAACATGAAATTGCAAAGAAGATTATGAACAAAGGACAACAACATAGTCTGATATGTCTATATGCCTTACATAAGACAAGCCATATCATTCAAATTCTACTTATGAATCCACCTGTGTACCTCAAATTTGCATGTCCCTACTCAAATAATTTAACCCTCCCCTTGGAAGAGACCTCAAAGTAGGCAATACATAACCAACATCCACTAGAAAGACAATATTGGAAATATCCTTGATATTCCAACTCATACAAATCTGAATACAAATTTTGAATCACAGTTACTCCTTGAATAACATTGTTGCTGATCAACAATAGGAAAAATAAAACACCCTTGATGCCCTAGCTTATATGGTTCAAAACAAAATGGAGACAACTTGATGATAAAATAATAGTGCTGAGAGTTCATTCATAAAGTCTGATGTTACAATGATGTTCTTCTCAGAAACAAAAAGGAAATCAGAACACTTGTATGCATAGAAGAGAGAAAATATTCAGAAGATACAATGTTTGGAACCTTCTCTGAAGCTCTTGGGAGAGGGAAAGAACACAGTCTAAAACCTCTCCAAAGCAAAACAGAAGGTAGGAACCCCTAAAAATTAGAAAAGAGAGAATAAATAGAAATAGAAGAAAACCCTAAAGCTCATGTCTGGTTCACACCTGTCTATTTCTCAAATCTGATTTTTCCTTATCCTTCTTTTGTCCATAAAAATTTGATCTTATTTTGCCCCTTCAAAATCTGTTAATGTTTGATCCATTTTGTCTTTTCAAAGTCTGATCTTAATATGATTTTCTTTGCAAATATCCTCCAATACTTAATTTATCTTCTGCACATATCTGATCTCAAAATATAATTTTAACTGCTTGATAAAAATCCTATGGGAAAGCTTCTCTTTAAAGTTTTGCAAAAATAATATTGCATAATACTATGGAAAAGACAAATATTGCCTTAACGTCTGCTCAATATTTTAATCTTTTACATGCAAATCTGATCTCATTTAGTCTTTAATATTCTTGCACAAACTTTGACCAATTAAATCTTTTATCTTTTGAATCCTGTGCATTTTCTCTTTGAAATTCCTATTTTATGCAATTTAAGCCCAGATCTCACCAGAATTTGACACATGGAATGCATTGGCTGACTGCTCCAAACTGGCCTTGAACTCACCTCTAACCGTGTGGTTAACCTGCACAATGAAGTCTCCAAGTCTCTATAAGAATTCCTTAACCCTAGGTTCCTTTAGAGACTAAACATAGGCCCTTGATTCGATCTTTGATCTGACACTGGTTGGTGAATCTCATAAGGAAAGCCACTTAGCATTTTTTGTTTCGCAGCTACGTGACTGCGGTTAACAGGCCTTCAGTCACTCAATCTTGGTAGTTATCTCTTAACCATGGCAATCTTTCTCGATTGCACGACTACACCGTCACGTGATCTTGGATGCCCTGGCAGTTAGCTGGAAACCTTCAGCGACTTCGCGCGAGGTTAATCTGGTGATTAGTTGCTAAGTCTCGGAAGCCTGGCGGTTATCTCCAATCCATCTCCTGACTTTGAAACCTTTCACCACGTGTCCTCTAAGCCATCTGCCACTTTCACCACCTGTCTACAAAATTTGGTTGGCTTTGGTCACTAACACGTATCCCAATGTACAATTCCACCTCTTGCGCATGCATGTGAAGAGAGCCTCCTGCTCTACTTCACATTTAAATATGCTTGTGATTTTTCTTATAAACATCTTCAATTTCCTCAGCAGGGTCAATGTGGGACTAAGTTTCTCTATGTTTTTAAAGCATTTTCTATTTTGCGTTCAAAATAATGAGGCCCACCTGCATGAGCATACTGTCAAGCAAGGGGCCCACCAAAGCCTCTTGGTTTCTTTATTCATTTTGAATAATGCAAGTTGTGTAGTATAAAAACAATGAAAAACCCACTCCCTGGTAAATGTGGGATAATGGCATTTTCATATTTTCAAGTTTTTAATCCTTTCTTTGTACCTGCGTGGTTTCTGGCAATTGCATTTGGTTTAATAAAAACAAAAAAAACACTTAAAACAAAGCCCCTTTTCTCCTTGCTATGTGACCATCCTTGGAATGCTTGTTGATCTTCCATATGCTATGTAGGGTCTCTTGTGCAGGCTTCTAATCAATTTGAAATTTCCATATGCATTGGCCATGTCCCCAAAAACAACGTGGGCTTTCAAACCCATCCTCTTTTTCATTGCGTAGAGTAGATGCATTTGTTTGATTTCCAATTTGCAGTGTTTTTATAATTTAAAAATTCTTCTTTGTATTTCAGCACAACATTGTGGTTTGACCATGTCAAATTGCATTTGTTTTGTTCAAAACTTACCATGTCTTCCTCCCTCTGGCTTCTACGCAGCCTACCAATTGTATTGGCTTGCAAATTTTAAAAAGTCTTCTCCATAATGCATGAGCTAACTTCCTTCTATTCTGCACAATCCCTTTGCATTTGTTTGGTTTTAATTTCATTTGTCTCATGTTCTATGAAGACATAGCATGCCACGTAGCCTCCCATTGTCATCTCCTACTTTTTGCAATTGCTAAAGCTTTGAAATAGCAAGTTCCTAACCCTACTTGTGGGCTCTTTTACCTTCAATTTTCTACTTTTCAAAATGCATTGTTTTAAAAGTTTAAAATCCCCATCTACTGCTTATACAGCCCACCATGCAATGCTGCAAACTCCATCTTTATACTACGCAACCACCATGCTATTGTTGATGTCTAAGTTTTTGTTGATCATTAGTATCCCACACTTAGTCATTTATCTAGGCAAGTTAATCGGTCATCACTGTGACCGAGCTATCCAGTATATGTCAAGCAGTAGTTATTACTGAGAAGATGGTAGTTACCGAGTTACACAGAAGCCAAGTGAAGTTGATCAGTTCATGCCGAGTGCCAGAGTCTTCATATGTCAAGCAAGACAGTTTTGTCGTACATGTCAGGAATGGCACAAACTTGAAGGTAAACTATTTTGAGTCGACTTGTTTGGGCATTTAACATTTTCAACAGAGTTAATTACACATTAAATCATTTGATCCTATACATGGCATAGAGCCAATTATAAAATTGGAATGCCCAAAAAGCATATGTATTTGATCTTGATCGTTGATCTAGATCTCATTGCCAGATACGTAAGATATATAAGATTGCTTCTTACCCTAATTTTAAGAGGTGTGTGTGTGTGCATACAAGAGAGATATGCAAAGAGTTATTTTTGAGTTAAGAAGCATAGATCTAGCAGAGCAACAAAGTAGTGAACAAAAAAGTAAAGTTATATTAGATTATTAGATCAGAGAAGGTATTGAAAAGAGGAGATCCGTCATCAGCATCTGAGTGCATATCGAAGGATCATATCTTGAGACATTCTAACAAGTGTATTAGGTGAAATCTCTTAACAGAGTGGTTCTAGAAAACCTTTCTAAATCTCTTAGCTGAGTGCTTACTTTATTGTAAGTTTGAATCCTTTTACAAGGTAGATTGTAATGATCTGTAGCTCTTAACTGAGAAGACCTTTAATCAGGTAGATTACAAATTGTGATCAAAATTTGTAGCCCTAACATGCACACTTTATTGTTGCAGTAGTGAAGATTTTTGTGGGTGTCATCCCCACCCTAGTTTTACCTTATTGGGTTTCTGGGAAACCAAATTTTGTGTCTTGAGTTACTTATTTTATGTTATGGATCCTACTAGTTGATAGATCAATTATATTTATGGTATGGTTGTGGATCAGTTTGTTTTAAAGGACAAAAGTTATAAGATCTGATTCACCCCCCCCCCCTCTTAGTATCTTTCTTTCCCATATTGTATTTCCAACAATTGGTATTAGAGCTCAGTTCTCCTATAAAAAGGTTTTAATCAGATTCAGAATTTAGATCTTGAGATGGAGGTTTACAAATTGGGTAAAGTCATTGAGAATAAAAATATTGATATTCAACTAGCATTATATCAGCTTGAGATAGCAAGATAGGAATTGAAGAAGTCCCTACTAACAAGGAAAGATTTGGCCAAACAAATGAATGATACTCATTATTAGGAAGAAGAAAATGCAAGTCTATTTTAGAATGGAAACTCTACTGAGAGCGATGCAGCAATTTCATATCTACTGGAAAGGAAGAATACATTGTGTGAAGAAGTCAAAAACTTGAAAAGAGAACAAGAAATGCAAACAGTAAGATTGTGAAGTAGTGGAACAAAACAAGAAAGATGAAGATGACAAAGCTATGGCTGAAGAAGACAAAAGAGTAATGACTATCAGACTTGATGAAAGGACACATGATGTACAAATGGTGACAAACAATCAAGTTGACACAGTGAATCAACTGCTACTTGCAAATCAAGAGATCAACAAGAAAGACATGGAAATTTTGAATCTGAGATCTGAGAACAGTCAATTGAAAGATGAATTGAGATATGAGAAAGAACTTAATGAAAGATTGAACAAACCAAATGAAGCTATGAATTATTTTGAAAATCTAATGGAAGCATTAAGAATATCTAAGGACTCTTCTATATTAGGTCACATTGAATAACTGACATCTTCTAAGAAAGGAGAATCATCTAAGACCGGTGAAAGGAGGAATGCAAAGACAAATAACAAAAATCTTGTATGCTAACACTGTGGAAAACTAGGTCACATAGAAAATAACTGCTGAAGCATGAATGGTAAGTCCAATCCTAAAACTAAGTTCAATGGTTATTTATTTAACTGTAAGAAGTATGGACATCAAGCACATGAATGTTGGGAAAAGGAAAGCAATGCATCTCCTACACCTAGATTCAATGGGAATTGTTACAATTGTAAGAAATTTGGACATAGAGCACAAGACTGCAGATCTAATGCTAAACATCAATGGACATCAAAGACACAAGCAAAAGTACCTAGGAAAGGCAACAATTATAATTGGGATTACAACACTTGGCATATTTTTCATTACTGTGGTGAGTATGGACATGTTC
Source organism: Thuja plicata (assembly GCA_018584345.1). NCBI lineage: Eukaryota > Viridiplantae > Streptophyta > Pinopsida > Cupressales > Cupressaceae > Thuja > Thuja plicata. Next base: position 1,346,433 of record MU224120.1, read on the forward strand.
CAAAAAATTGCATAAAGACACATTTCAAAGGAAAATCTAAGAGTTGGATGAATGGAAGCCTAGTTTGTTATAATTGTCTGAAAATTGGTCACACTAGGAGAGATTGCAAAACAAGGGTACTTGCTCCTACTTTTGAGAAAATTAGAGCATAGATGAACCAAACATGGGTAAGAAAAGATGAACCAGGCAGCAGTGAAGCTACTACAGCCGAGGTCACCCAATCCAATGGATTAGGTGATCACACCATCACCAACTAAGAAAATAAGGTATGTGAGGAACTGTATTTATATTTCACATCTTTCATCAGTTCCTAACATATAAAAAGTGCAAAATTCCATATCTACATATGTAAAGATGCATCAGGACACATGTACCGAGAAAATTCAATATGCACTATAGGTGCTGAGCAATAGTGTTATTATGTACTAAGACCAAGTTCTCTAGTGTATGCCGAGCTGGTATGTTGACCGAGTAAGTTTTATGAGTCAGTTGAGGATAGCTGTATGGCACTCACTCAATGAATAGAACATTTAATGCTAACCTAATTTCAACCGTTGGAATTTATATAAAGGGAAGAATCGTTCATTTTCATTTTCACCATGCAATTGAGAATTTTACGGAGCGATTGAGCATTTGAGAACTTAATTTCAAAAAATATTCTTTCAAAGATTTTTACAGCGTGCCATCGGCAATCGTGAGTGAATAGTGTGAATTTTGACATCTACCGAGGTACTCTGTTCATCGTCTTTGAAACCCTATTTTCAGAAATCATGTCTGCAAGTTCTTCCATAGAAGCTAAGAATATGGAGAAGGAGTTGATGAAAGTTTAATTGGTTAGGAGTGACACCTATGCACCTCCTAATTTTAGGGCAGTTCCTGAAAGTGCCATCTAGGGTGATCTAACTAGAGCCCTATCATCAATTCCACCCAAGGTACTCATGATTCATGATGTTAGGTCGTGTTATATGTGCAAAGTTAGCAAAATTGGAGATCATGAGTTAAGGGAATCCTACAACAAATTGTGTGTAGATGGAGCCCTAAAAGACAAACATAAACATATAGCCGAGAGAGGGTTAACTCATGCCCTAGATTTCCTGGTGGATTTCAAAATAGAATGGATCAAGATTGTCCTTAGCCACATATACGACATGAAGATATGGCTGGATAATGGACTAGTTAAGATTACAAAAGAGATCATCCAAAGGGTAACTGGCTATCCAACTATCAATGGGAAGAGAACCATGAGATGTCAGAGTAAAGAAAATATAGAAGAATACACCGCAGCTATCTAGAATAAGAGAGGAATGAATCTCAACAATCAAAGATTTGGAGGTTGATTTTGCAGTTAGGGTTATTGCTCACAAGTTTTATCATTCGAGCCAACTGGATAGTGTCCCATGTATTTTAGTTGACCAAGCTTGGAAGATTGTGAAGAAGGACCATACATATGACCTTGTCAAGCTTCAGTTGACACATCTGACTGAGAACCTTTCTTCAATCTGGAAGGCAAAGAACTCAATATGTAGGTTCGGTTCTCTGCTAGTTTGCATATTTTTCTATGTACATAATACATTTCCTACTTTTAGAGATATTGTATGGAAGAAATACCAACCAATCACACAGTAGATCAATGAATTTATTGATAAATTAACTTTAATAATATAATTGGAACATACTTTGTGGAATTCAAGAATAAGATGAGATTGAGAAGTAGAATTCCCAGATCACTAGTTGAGAAACACTATGAGGATATTTGTTTCCTAGTAGACACAGATTTCATCTATGTGCAGGCAGTAGTGTCAAGGGTATCATGGCTAAGGCCATTACCTTATGAAGTAAATATTGATGAGACATTTGTAGCTATAACAACTCTATTGGAAGAGGAGATTGATGGTTCAACCAGATGTTTTGGAAATTATGAGGAAGCAAAGTCCAAAATCTCTATGGATTTGAAGGCTGGAACTATGGAGAGGAAAAGGAAAAAGATTGTAAAAGATTCAAAGAAAATGGTTGGAATAGAGAATGATGAAAAAATAGAGGATGCACCTTTGGTTTTGTCAACAGGACATGGAGAGGATATTTCTAGTGAAGAAGAGGAGAGTGAACCTAAAGAAGAAATCATTGTGAAAGCCAAAGGAAAATAGTCAGTAGTTGCCAAGGCAACTAAACCAAGCCAAGCCAAATCTAAGGCTACCCCTCCTATTTCTAACTGGCCTAAGACAAGGGAATCAACTATTTCATCTCTTGCTAAGAGAACTAAGGTATATACAAAGAAGAATGCTGGAGAGATCAGTTCAGGGAAAAGAAACCAAGTTGAAACAAAGGTTGTACCGAGCAAACTTGAGAAGAGACCGAGGAGGAAACTAATCTTAGAACAAGAAGATGATGAGGAGAAGACAAATATAGATGAACCCAAAAAAATACCTAAAAAATCACATAAACCACTGACCAATATTGATGAGGTATGTAAGAACATAAGAAGTATTGTTGGAATAGCAGGATTTAAATTTATCAAGTATGAGAAGAAAAGCATAGCAGACAAGCATAAGATTCAGGAAGCACTATTAGATATGATGGGTACATTCAAGATGACACCTGTAGAGATAGGAGACCTTGTCTCTATAGAAATTTATAATATCTTATCACAAAAGTGGCAGTATGCTTTGATGACTAAAGGACAGATAAGGGAAGGGACACTAGCTAAGGTCATTAATGGACTGACAAAGAAACAAATAGCCAAATTTATTTAACAATATCAAAGGAAGTTTATTCCTAAACAAAAAGCTTATGCAATTCTCAAAAATTATGTTGAAGGTGTAGTACAATAGAGCACCAAAATTTGGAAGGAGACTTTTGGGTCAATAACTAAGAAGGAAGATAAGAAAGGTGAAGGCACCTCGGAGCAGAAGGAAATGGAAGACCAAATTGCTACTGATCAGACAGAGACTGAGACAGAACTGGAAGAGAAAATAGATAATGTATAAATGGTAGATCTCATGACAGACAGTCCCATTGACACTACACTTGGAGATAACAACAATTTGGATGTTGGGGATCAGAATGAGCCGGCAGACACAGGTATGTAATCGCCTATTTGAACAACTGAGGCCGAGAAAGAGAAAGAAGGAGAAAAGGAGATAAAAAATAATCCACCTATTTTAGAGGTTGCACAAACTTTCTTAGATAGTGGAGACAAGATGGATGAAATCTCAAATAAGCCTACAGAACAAGAGGCTCTACAAGTTTCGGTGGATATACCACACTCTGTATCATCTACACCAACTGGACCCAAAATTGGGAGTATACCTAATCAGCAAGTAATCTTGACTCAGTTAAAGACTACACTTGAAATTAATACTGAAAAAGGAAAGGATATTGAAGAACCTAAGCTGAGTATTAGCTCACCAGAGCTCAAGAAGAAGAAGCTAAACAAGAAGAAGTCATCAAGCTTAAATGTCACATTAGATGAAGTTATTGTGATTCCTAAATGGGATCTAGAGGACTTGTCATATGAGCAGATACAAACTCTTCAAGACCTATTGAAGAGGAAGAAAAGACAAGAGGAAATGAAGAGGGAGCACAAGTAGAAGCAAGTCCTCTATGATATAAAGGATATTTTTGTTAAAGCAATTGACATGGAAGATGAAAATCAGCAAGCACCAATTCTGGAATAGTTAGTTCACATTGCGTAGAAAGTGAATGAGGAAAACATTGAGGACAATGAAAAATTGTTGCAATGGTCCAAGAGAAAATTTGAGAACAAAGTCTTGGAGAAGATATCAGAAGAGATTGCTACCAAAAAGGTTGAACTTTCTTCTCTTATTAACATTCTTGAGGAAGTTGCAAATAATGTTTATTCTTTGTACAAAAGATTATGTGATGTACAATTGTTTACAAAGGATAATAAACAGCTTATTGAGAAGTTGCAATTATATTTAAAGTCAACAGCAAGCTCATTGAGAATGGATGCTAGTTCTAGATCCATACATCTTGATAGGTTGACTCATGCACAAAGAAGGTTAGCCGAGATTATGGCTAAAGATGGCCGAATAAGGGCCAAATTGATAATGATTCAGACTAACCTAATACCTCATCTAGAGGTTATTTAGAAGGAACTTACAGCTGCACGAGAATTAGTCAAGAGAGATCATCATCTCTCTATTGCAGGTAGTTTGGTAAGTCTAGTTGCCGAGCTAGAAATTAAGTTACAGGTTATGAAGTTTGTTAAAGATAGTTGGGATACAACATTTGCATTGATATTATAGCTTCATAAGCCATTTTTGGATAAATATAACTTAACCCTATAGCTATCAGTGACAAAAACAAGGGGTAAACAGATAAGGAAACAGATAAGGAATCAGAACAAGATGTGCAACATTAGGCATAATATTTTTTGGCATGTACACTATGTAAATACTTTGTGAAGACCAAGGTATAATCTTAGGGGGATTATTTTGTATACTTAGGCAAATTTTGTAGATATAAAGAAATGATAAGTGTTTTTGCCACTAATATAAAAGGGGGAGATTGTTGATCTCTAAGTTTTGTTGATCATTAGTGTCCCACACTTAGTCATTTATCTAGGAAGGTTAGTCGGTCATCAATATGACCGAGCTATCTAGTATAGGCCGAGCAGTAGTTATTGCTGAGAAGATGGTAGTTGTCGAGTTACACAGAAGCTGAGTGAAGTTGATCAGTTCATGTCGAGCGCCACACTCTTCATATGCCGAGCAAGATAGTTTTGTCATACATGTCAGGAATGGCACAAACTTGAAGGTAAAATATTTTGAGCTAACTTGTTTCGACATTTAATGTTTTCAATGGAGTTAATTACACATTATATCATTCGATCCTATACATGGCATAGAGCCAATTAGAAAATTGGAACGCCTAAGCGGTATAAGTATTTGATCTTGATCATTGATCTAGATCTCATTGCCAGATCCGTAAGATATATAAGATTGTTTCTTACCCTAATTTTAAGAGGTGTGTGTGTGTGTGTGTGTGTGTGTGTGTGTGTGTGTGTGTGTGTGTGTGTGTGTGTGCATACAAGAGAGATATGCGAAGAGTTATTTTTGAGTTAAGAAGCATAGATCTAGTAGAGCAACAGAGCAATGAGAAGCAGAGTAAAGTTATATAAGATTATTAGATCATAGAAGGTATTGAAAAGAGGAGATCCGTCATCAGCATTTGAGTGCATATCAAATGATCAAATCTTGAGACATTCTAACAAGTGTATCATGTGAAATCTCTTAACAAAGTGGTTCTAGCAGACCTTTCTAAATCTCTTAGCCGAGTGCTTACTTTGTTGAAAGTTTGAATCCTTTTACAAGGTAGATTGTAATGTTCTGTAGCTCTTAACTGAGTAGACCTTTAATCAGGTAGATTAAAAATTGTAATCAAACTTTGTAGCCCTAATAGGCACACTTTATTGCTACAGTAGTGAATATTTTTGTGGGTGTCATCCCCACCCCAGTTTTACCTTATTGGGTTTCTGGGTTACCAAATTTTGTGTCTTGAGTTACTTATTTTATGTTATGGATGCTACTAGTTAATAGATCAAT
>MU224120.1:1352046-1371418 GCA_018584345.1 Thuja plicata
TTCCCCCCCCCCCCCTCTCAGTATCTTGCTTTCCCATATTGTATTTCCAATAGATATATGGTTTGCTATTTTTAATCTTTGAACAAATTCTCCACCAAATTACCACACAGTCCATGGAATTTGATAAAAAACCACATAACAAAAGTGCCAATCCCTCTTTAACTTCATGGGTAGACTGCCTCTTGACATGATTTGTTTTCACTTTGCAGATTGCATATGTAATATGCATTGAGTGTTTTTATTTGTCTCCTTGTGTTGCACATCCTCTGCAAGTCAATTTTATTTGAATTGTTTTCTAAATGCCCTTTGTTTGGCCTGGATCCCCTTCACTGGCCTCCAATTCAATGCGTAGGAAGCATGCATTTGGTTTTGAAATTGCTCATAAAATTTTTGAAAGAAAATCCCCCACTTTGTAATATGGTTTTAAATATTTTAAAAGAACAAATGGTTCTCATGGATTTGAATTGTTTTAATGTTGACTCCTTCTTGTAATGTTGTTTTAATGTTTTAAATTCTCTAAGATGCTCTGTGCAATCCATTCTTATTTCTCATCTCAGCACTCCAAAGTCCATTCAACCCCATCATTTGCGTAGACACTTCATTGGATACATTCATGAATTTTCATTGGGTTAAGGTTCAGAAGGCCACCATGTTTATGTTTTCATATTTGCATTCACTTACAGCTCGAAACGGTTGATTGATTCATCATTTCTTTCAATATTCATCCTCATTGGCATATTTCTAATCTCTGATAGCATATAATTTTCTAGTTTTCCAATGTATTATTTAGTGCACTTGGATCCCAAGATATTGCAATTGGCGACCGTTATGATAACTTTTCATATTTCTGCAAATTGAACTCACTAATGGCAAGTAGCTTCCAGAATGAGCCTTGAAAATTGACTAACATTTTGTGAGCATGGGAACCAGAAATTACATTCATCTCCAGCATCTAAGCAATAAACATCAACTAGATTTGCCTGAAAATATCAGGGCCAAAAGATAATAAAACTCAAAGTGAGCAAGTTCACATATTCTGCAATTAGAAGTATTCAAATTCATGCAAACCTTGCCAAAAATGCCAATTGTAAAGATACTGAATTAACTCTTGGGGGTCCATCACTTGGTAGAGTGATTCATTCACCAAAAAATAATATGTATGCAAAATGGATTCACTGGATTCAACCTCAGGTACAAGGTGCAACTGATCAAACTTGAACATTTCAGACTACTGTGCAAGTGCAAACGTTGAAACAACATAAATCTCATTCGGATTGGCCATTGCAAGATTAAAAAAACATGTGCTGAGACTTCACCACCATTCATAGTAGTACATTTATATGCAAAAAAAATGGTCCCACAATCAGTTCTTGAAAACAACTTTCAGACAAAAAGATATCATTCCATGAAAATGACCATTCTGCAAACTTCAATTTTGTTTTGCACCATCAATCTGCAAAAAACTCCTTCAAAATTTGAATTCATAAACTCATCAAGAAGAACCTTTAGAATCTAAACCTCTGAACATGGATTTACCTTCACATGTGGAATATGAATCATCAAGTAGCTCATTCTAAAAATGAACTGATCAATCGACACTAATATGCAAAGTTAGCACCTTACAACTTTCTGAATTTAAAACTCAGTAAATATGCAAAAAGTTGATTTCAAATCTGTAACCACCTAGATTTGGTCTGCACTGACCATAGACCCTATTTTCCCTAAGTGTTTTCATACCCCCAATTATGTTTAGACAACTCCTCAATCGGTTGGCGTAATTCATTCAAATCAGATTTAATCTCCTAAGTGATCTAATCACTAATTTACATTAATCACTTTAGCCAATCAAACCAATCAATTCAAATCATTACCTGGCTAAGGTAATTAATTTAAAAGGGAACTAATGGAATCCTATTTATACCTCATCACTTGTAAAATCAATCCCCTAGCCTAATTTATTTAATTTGGCTATAGTCCTAATTAATTATTACAAAGAAAATCAAAAGCTTAAATGATTAATTAAATCCCTATTATTGAGTGAATATTTTATTACAACAATTCATTTCATTAATATTCCCTCTAACCTAACCAATCTCAATTGCCCAACCATGAGTTCAAACTCATCCCAACCCCTTCTCACATACTAATTCTTCTTAATTAGCTAATCCCCCCTCCACTCATTCTCTCTCCTCCCATATCTATCTCCTTAATCACATGTCTTAAGCCTTAATCCTAATCCTAAGCTACCCTTAAGCTTGTCACATTCCATTAAGGTGTGATTAGGAATTCAACCCTCCCCTAAAGTCAAAGTTTTCAGGCTTGACTCTAAACCCTCACCCATGCTTCTTAAACCCTCACCCATACCTCATTAATGCTTTCATAAATGAAGCATTAATGGCTCTTACATATTCCTTCCACCACTCCTCATTAATGAGTCTTACACCCTCATTAATGGCAGCCCTTCTAGAGTCTTCTCCCTTTCCTCCATTTCACCTATAAATAGGATGGATTTTGAGCTCAAATGGCCATCGATTTTATGAAATATATTGTTGCCATGCTCCTAATTTTGAAGTGTTGAAAGCATCCTTATGCTGCCCATATTTGGAGAACTGAAGAAGCAATCTCATGTTGCTCATGTTTTAAGGATTTTCATAGTGCTTTCTAGCTTGTTTCTTAGTTATTTTGTTATTATCTTCATTTCTAGAGCTAGAATGCATGTTTTTGAATCATTTAGATTAATTTTCATTTGAATCTTCCATTCTTAGGTTGTATTTGTCACTAGAATATGCACAATCTAAGGGCCATTATGTCATTTTTCATACTCCTCCTAGATAGGAAGCAATAGATCAATTTCGGTGATTGCTATGTTTGCTAACCCCTTGTTTTCACTAATGCAATGATTTATTGAAGTGTTGTGTCTCTTAACAGGTACAAAAATCACACACACATCTCTGGCGCCCACTGTGGGGAAAGATTGCTTGAAATTTCACCAAATTTTGCTCTCTGCCCTTGACATTTTCAAAACTTGCAGGCAGTTTAGCTTTTCCGGGAGCAACTTATCATTTATGGTCATTCTTTTATTGTTTCCGGGAGCAACTTATCGTTTCTGGTAAATATTTTATCTTTTTCAGGAGGAACTTATCATTTCTGAGAGTTTTAATATCGTCTTTCGTTGCATTTCTAGAAGGTAAAATTTGACCTTAAAATCATTTGTAGTAGCTTATTTTTCATTTTTGGTATGTGTTATCATTTTGCATAAATGGAATATCGTCCTGGGTAAATTTTATCGTTTGGGGTCCATATTTTATCATTTTTGAAGTTTATCATTTTGGGTCTCTGAAATATCGTCTGTCATCTAGAGGGCAAAAATATAGAGTTCTATCATTTGCAAATTTGATTTCTAACTTGCTAACAAGGTTGTTTTCGTGATTGTGATCCTATTTTTGACAGCCTAACTAAGTGCTTGTAGGTTTCTGAGAAGGAAATAAGAAGACAATACTAAACATGTGTGGTTGCAGGGATTTTAGACTGATTTTGATACTAACCCTTTTTCAAAAGCTTTCACACTTAAATACCATTTTCTCAAACATGTCTTAAAATAACTAGATTACTATGCTCTTTTCCTTTTTAAGGAAAATAAGAAAATCAGACATTGTTTTAAAACTTGTGAAAGAATCTAGGGGGGTAAATGAAAAAACAAACTCACATCATTTAATTCATTTGGGATCAGAAATTGAACAATCAAAGCACTAAATTTGTGGGATAAATGAACAAGTTCAATCGTTTAATTAAATTTGGATCAGTAACTAAACAATCAAAGCACTAAATTTGTGGGATAAATGAACAAGTTCAATCATTTAATTCAATTTGGATCAGTAATTGGACAAGCAAAGCACTAAAAAATGTTGTCAATTGAACAATGCAAATCTACTTTCAAGTATTTTTTTTTCCTTAAATAGGAACATTTTAAATCGAGCACAACATTGCTTGAGGGAATGAACTGTTTGATTGATTTTGTTTTGGGAGAAAACGACATGGATTAGGAGAGTATGCTCTTCTTCATCGGAAGAATTAGAAATCTAGACATCCTATGCTCTCCAATCCTTTGTAAGCTTATTTAATAGTAGAGGGCCTGCTAGTTGAGGAAAAAATCTCTCGAGAACGACCCAAGTGAGGACACGCTTTACGCCAACCCTTCCAACTCACTATAAATAATTGCTTCATCATAGGCCAATGCCTCGGAAGACGGAATCACTTTCATTCATGGAATTTTGACATCATTCCTTGAACATGCTTGGGTATGTGTAGAGTGGAGCCCCTTGAATCTTTCTTGTGAGACTACATATACTTAAGTACTCATAGGGATATACGCCTCAATTTTTCCTTGTGCAATTCTATGGGGGACGGTTTTGAACGTATTGCCCAATAATAGACAACATTTAAACTGAAAGAATTCCTGATTCATCCCCGAAAGGGTGATAATCCTTGTGCAAGGAAAAAAGTAATTGCCCTAAGACACTCATCATATCATGCCCTCACTTGCGTTTGGAGTCGGCTAATACAACATCATGACTGGAGCCATTGCGTGCTTGGTGATGGCTGTATTCTAATTAGCATTTGAGTGTGTACCTAAGTCAATGAGCAAGGATTTTCATCCTCTACCTAGAAAATAGGGATAAAATGTGTGTCTGTTTCACCCTCATAACAATGCAACAATGCTTGATATGACTCAAAATCATTAAAAATATAACATCTTCAAACAAGCAACAAAATTCAAACCTTGGTCTACGCAAGTATTTTTTTACTCACTAAAAAATCTCAGAAAGTGCTCTTCAAACTCCACGCACTTCCAAGACAAAACTGACAACATTTGACAGTGGGAATTTGTATTGTTGCCTCTTAGAGCAAGATAGTTTATTTTAGATTCCCTTTTGACTCTTTAATCTGTCCCTATTGCTTCTTTTGGTCTCACTGTGGCTATATCAAAAAAAAATTCATATGTCTACCTTGCATGTCCTGTCAGACTCTTACAATCTGTCTCAATACGTGTGGTCTACCCACTTTTTACAACAACTTGATTCCCAGCTCACTATCAGGGAATTCTAACCCTTTAATGCTGGAATCATTTACTTCCACCCAAAACTCGACTGATACTTCCACCTAGACACACTCACTTGAACAATTTGAGACTCTACCTGACACAATTGGGAAACGTTGATGAAAGTTGAGATACAACTTCATGGTTAACACAAGATGCAACAAGTACATGTCTAAAGGATCAAAAGTGCCTCCTAAATCACCACACTTTCAAGGAGAAACATCTCGTAGTTCCTTACTCGATCTAGAATCTCCAGTGATGGATATCGACACTCGCAGATTGAGTGAGGCTTTTGAGGACTATGACAATGGAAAACACCAAAATCCCAAATATACCAGTGAAGAAGAAGAACCCAAGTTTGAACTTCCTCTGTTTGGATCTAATAGTGAGGGGAAAATTCATGAAGATGAGTACGATAAACTTAAGCAAAGCAAGAGGTTCCATAAGATACTGGAAAGGATAATTGACGAAGATAAAGAGAGATACTTTCTCCACTTAGCATCCATGGGTGTCAAATTACCTAAGGATTATGATGTGGAAAAGCTCAAAGAAAAGGAGGTACCAACTCCTATATCCACTCTCACCAAACAACTCACTTTGATGCAAACAGAGCTCGCAAACCTCAAACAGGAGAAAGATAAACCCAAAACAAAATACTCTTTGCATACTATTTGTCCTTTTTCTTTTGATAAGAGTATTACTATGGTTTTGTTTCCTCCCAACGTGGCAAGACCAAAATATGACAAGTATACGGGGGAGACTGACCCACATGATCACGTCAGAGAATTTTGTGCTCTAAGCATCGAATACATGCATGAAACTACATACCTCATGCGACTCTTTCTAGGAAGCCTAGGTGGAAACACCATGGAATGGTTATCAAAGCTTACGCCAAGGTCAAAAATTTTGAAGAGTTAATACAATAGTTTATCCAACATTACTCCTATAACATACAACATGATTTGACAATGATGGATCTATGTAACACTAAATACAATACTAGCGAATCATTTACACACTTCCTACAAAGATGGAGGAAAATCTTTGCACGGTACTCCAGAGTTATTCCTGAATCGGAGAAGATGGAAATCTTTGTCAATAACTTGGTAACAGAATTGAACTACGCATTGCAAATGCAAGACTCCCCTAGCTTTGATAGAATGATAAAAAATTCCATCTGTATCGAAGAATTTATGGTTAGAAAGGGGTAGATCACTCTTCAAAGTGAAAACAAATCTAACAACTCCAACTCCAAGCCTAAATGGTGGAAAATGAAAGAGAATGTTGTCAACGATGGCATAGTAGACACATCCAATGTTGGTCCTAAACCTAAGGTATTCAATCTCACCAATAGTATGAAAGAAAGCAAGGATGCTAAGGTAACAACCCCTATACCCAAAGCAAACAATGATAATAGCAAGGTCAGACATGGACTTCCAAACCTCAAAGAACATTCACTCCTTTGGGAGAACCCCTTGAGACTATTTTAAAAACACTATTGGATAAAAAATTTCTCACAATCCTAGATTCCAAACCGTGGGAACCAATGGTCAAACCCATATGGTGGGATGATAACTCCTACTGTGTCTTTCACAAGAACAAAGGACACAAGACTAATAATTGTCTTAAGCTTAAACATGTTATTCAAGACCTCATTGAAGGAGGTAAGATCAAATTGGACGGACACACTACCAATGAAGATCATACAACATTCAATAAGCCATTCCCTAATTACGACAAAGGGGAAACATCTAAAGGAAAAGGTAATGAAGTAAACTACACCTATTCCAACAATAACAATGTGATCAATATTCTAGACATTAAAACTGAATCAATTAATGTGGTCACAATCAAATGTGTTTCATTCCACTCGAATGTAGTGACACGGAGCCAAGTGCAGGACATGATCAAAGGACCTAATTCTTCCCCAAAACTAGCATTAATGTCCAAGGTTCCTATCATTGCTATTCCTAAACCAGTAGCAAAACACATGGTTACTATTCATGGAGAAAAGTATGACTTGGTGGACCAACTGCAATGAACCTCTGCCAAAATTTCTAAATATCCATAGTGCATAGGGAAATCCTAGAACAAGCTCTACATACTGCTAACATCCCAAAGGATATTGATATAGACAAATTCCAAGTGATGGTCAATCACATCTCAGTGCCACATTACCTCTACTTTTCTGAAGAGGATGATAAGTCATTGACACATCCACATAATCAACCCCTCCATATCGAAGTCCTCATTCATAAATTAGGTGTTAGATGTGTGTTGATAGATGGAGGCACGGGATTGAATATCTGTACACTTAATCTCATCAGAAAGTTGGGTCTTTTAGAATAGACCATTGACTCTAGAAGCAAAATAGCTATCAAAGCTTATGATGAGGAAGAAAGATCCTCTAAAGGAATTATTGTTCTACCTATCAGAGTTAGACCAACTGAGAGGAATGTCACATCTCAAGTTCTGGATCTACCCTTAGCCTACAACATCCTGTTGGGAAGACCATGGATTCATGAAATGCAAGTTGTGCCATCTACTTACCACCAGTGCATAAAGTTCCCACATAATGGGGTGGAAGTAACTATTCTTGCAGATGCTAACTATAATTGTAATAATATCAAAGTAGGTAGTATGATCCTACATAACAAGGAGGCTATGGATGAGATTAATCCTGAGACTACCAAGGACATGGTTATGAAGATTTTTGGCAAAACCTTAAAACTTGAAGAAACAAGTATGGGAGAATACAAGCTGGACCTGACTCCGTCAGTGATAGAACTTCCGGTGTCACCAGGATCCTATGGAAAACCTTCCTTGATATTCACACCTACTGCATCCAAGGAGCTAGAAATACATAAAGCCACAGGAATGGTTAAAGCATCCACATCTTCTTTAGATAACACAGAAGAATAGGTAATCTTGGATTGGCTTTACAAAGGAGAACTGGAGGCAGTTGAAGTCAAACATGTAGAGATATCCCCAGAACATTATGGTAAAGGATATGATTTCCTCAAATAGATGGGATACAAAGGAAAGGAAACTCTAAACAACATAGGAAGAGGACTTATTGAGCCTATACCCATGGAGTTCCAGAATACCAGAGACAAAACATGATTGGGTTTTAATACTAAAACTAACAAACCTTCTTCAAATGACAGTCCAGCCTCAGACAAAGGGAGTGATGAAATAGATAAACTAGAGCAGTGGTCCTATGAAAGGTTATTACATGTTTGCATAGAGAATCCCAACTATCAAGGAGAGCGCTATGTACCAAGCTTTGAGGTACCACAAGATCTTCACACTCCTTTGTTAACACAACCTCTGATTCAAGAGGTAGGAGACTCAACAATAGATGGTTCAGAGATACCATTGATGGAAATAGCTACAGAAATCACAACCCGATGATGGGATCCATATCCTAACTGGGGGTAGTTGGTAACGATCACCCATGTCCTTGATCTACCACACTTTGATCCACAGGTAGCTAATCGGGTACATCAAATAACCATTGCTGAATACTTAAAAAAATCTCATGATGAGGTCATTGACTCTCATGATTATTAATGGGATGAGCTATCTATCACCATAGAAGATATTGAAATAGATACGACTCACATGTTTGTGGCTCCCTCAGCTGCTCGTGAACATTCTAATACTACTCCCAATGAAACTGATAATCCTGAAGCAGAGGAAGAGTTCCTTCTCCTCGTCATTGATGGAGAGACTGGTGCTTTCCTAAGTCTAGAAGAAGTTTAGAGGTGACAAGAAAGAAGTCTCCTTTTATGAAGAGATGAAGATGATAGTTCCACTAACGAGTCACTAGATTTTGGTCCACATATAACTAAAAATGACCCTTTTTATGATGATCTCACTCTTATTGATCTAAACATTGAAGAAATTGACTTAATAGAACATGTCATGTCAGTTAATAGTCATGATGCTAACGCAATGTTGTCCTTCCCAAAGTCTGATTCCTTTTCTTTGATAAACACAAACCTAATTGATTGGACTAGTATGGATCCTATGCCTATCCTCAACTTTCCCAATGACTACACCCTAGCTTGTTATCTCAATGCTTGTGAACCTTACCCTTCTTCCACCAATGCAAGGAGTGAGAACATGTCACAGGAGGATATCAGATTTCTCAGTCAAAAATTGAAAAATAAAAAGAAAAAGGGGACTGATGGTGAAAACCACGTTGTGGCAGTATCAGATCCTAAAATAGTAAAAACAAAAGACGTATCTAATGGTGAAAACCTATCAGAGGTGCCAAAGGATGAGATTCTTGATATCCTCCTTGAGAACTTTTAGGAAAGGTCTTCAATTCTAATAGAACCAACACAGCCAGTTAATTTGGGCACAATTGAAGATCCTCAAATAGTACACCTAGCACAATCTTTGTCAGAAGAAGAAAGGACACAGTTCATGGAGTTCCTAAAAGAGAAGAAGATCAACTTCACATGGTCTTATATAGATATTCCTGGACTAGATCCCAATCTAATCATGCACCACTTATCTATAGCTCTCAGGATCAAGCCCGTGAAACAAAAACTTAGAAAGATGCATCCTCATGTTGCATTTCTAGTAAAGGCAAAACTAGAGAAATTGTTAAAAGCTAGATTTATCAGAGTCATTGCCTATGCAAGATGGATCTCCAATGTGGTCCCCATGTCTAAATCTGATAAATCTATCAGGATCTATACAGACTTTAGAGACTTAAAAAAAGCATGTCTGGAGGATGACTTCCTGCTACCTAACATTGACATGATCATCGATCTCACAACAAGCTACCAGATGTATTCACTAATAGATGGATTCTCAGGCTATAATAAAATAAAAATTTCCCCTGAGGGTCAAGATAAGACTGCATTTAAATGTGCATGGGGCACATTTTTCTAGAACATCATGCCATTTGGGTTAAAGAATGTCGGTGCTACATATCAAAGAGCAATGACTACTATATTCCATGATATGATGCACAAAAACATGGAGGATTACATGGATGACACCTTAGCCAAATCAAAGGAAAGGAGCACTCACATTGCTGACTTGAGAAAGATATTGGATTGAATGGAGCAATCCAACTCAGGCTCAATCCAAATAAATGTGCCTTTGGGGTCCAATTAGGGAAGTTGCTAGGATTCATTGTTTCAGCAAAGGGAATTGAGGTAGATCTTGCAAAATTCAAAGCTATTCTAGAGATGCCTCCTCCACACAACATCAGTCAAATGAGGACATTACAAGGGAGACTTCAATCAATCAAGAGGTTTATGTCACAACTTGCTGACAGAGCACAACCCTTTACAAAATTACTACATATGGGGGTCACTTTTAAATGGGATGAACACTGTGAAACCAACTTTATAGAACTAAAAGGGTACCTAACTACTCCTCCTATTCTTATGGCACCTATTCATGGCAAGCCATTACTCCTCTATATTTCAACTACAGCTACAACACTAGGAGTATTGCTCACACAGGAAGATGAAACAAAGAAAGAAAGAGCTATCTACTACATCAGTAGAACACTAGTCTCCTATGAGCTCAATTACAAAATTATTGAGAAAGAATGCTTAGCAGTCGTCTTTGCATCACATAAATTGAGACACTACATGCTCACACACATAGTAAGGCTCATTGCTAAGATTGATCCTCTGAAGTACCTTTTGAGAAAAACAACATTAATAGGACGTCTGGCAAAATGGGTCCTCATTCTAAGTGAATTTGACATTGAGTATGTGGATAGGAGGGCTATTAAAGGACAAGTCCTCGATGATCAACTAGTTGATTCACCGCTTCAAGATGACGAACCTATAAGGATTGAATTCCCTGATGAAACCATTATGCATCTAACTGAGTATCCATGGAAGATGTACTTTGATGGTTCTTTCACGCAATAAGGCTTTGGAGTAGGAGTTCTATTCATAACTCCTCAAGGATATAAGATACCCAAATCCTACAAATTGATGTTCCCATGCACGAACAACATTTCATCATATGAGGCATTGGTAAACGGTCTTGAGCTCGCCATGGAATGGAAGATCATAGAGTTACACATGTATGGTGACTCCCAACTCATCATCAATCAAATTAATGGATATTATCAGATGAAAGATGAGAATTTGACACCCTATAAGCAACTGGTTGATGACTTAAAGAAGTACTTTATCTTCATCACATTCCAGCAGATACCCAAAACAGAAAACAAAGTTGCAGACGTTATGGCTACATTGGTATCCATGTTACAACTGGAGGAACATCAATTCTACTATGAATTCTTGGTGGAAGAACTATCCTATCCTTGTTTTGATACCCCTGAATACCAAGTAATCTGTGCTTTGAACACCCCAGACCAATCTTGGTATACCAATATCATTGCCTACCTTACTGACCAAACCATCCCTAATGATCTATCCCGAAATGAGAAAAGAGCCTTGATTAGGATAGCATCGCATTATGTCCTCATAACTAATAACTTATATCGATGAGGTATGAACGGTACGCTTCTTAGATGTTTAGAACTCGAAGAGTCCGATCTCGCATTAAAATAATTCCACGAAGGTGTATGTGGATAACATTCGAACAACTTTTCATTGGCTAAGAAACTGCTCAGAGTAGGCTATTACTGGCCTACGATGGAAAAAGATGCTATTCAATTTTCAAAAACATGTTAAAAATGCCAGACACATGGAAATCTTATCCATGCTCCTGCCAGAGAACTTATACCTTTCATTACACATTGGCCATTTCAGCAATGGGCCTTTGACTTGGTTGGAAAAATATATCCCAATTCTTCAAATGGACACAAGTTCATCATTACGACCACTGAGTATTTTACAAAGTGGGTTGAGGTCGTGTCTCTAATCAAAGCCACTAGCAAACAGGTGGCTATGTTCATTATGAACTACATTATCTGTACATATGGGATACCCTCTTCAATTATAACAGACAATGGGGGCCAATTTAAAAATCAAGACATTGATGATCTTTGTGAACAGTTCCACATCACTCAACACCACTCAATCTATTATCCTCAAGGTAATGGATAGGCTGAGGCATCTAATAAGAATATTCTCAAAATCCTACACTGAACTGTGAGTAAGTCTGGCAGAGACTGGCATCTACAACTGAATCTGGCATTATGGGCCTATAGAACAAGCATCAGAACACCAACTGGAGCCAAATCATTTTCTCTAGTCTATGGTGGTGAAGCAGTACTACCTCTTGAGGTTGAAATACCATCTTTGCAGATATCTTTACAAGGTCTTATTACTAATGAGCAATACCGCATCGATAGGGTGAATTCTTTAGACCTACTTGATGAGCGCAAACAATAGGCATTCGATCATGTAAAGGTGTACCAATCACGTATGTCCAAAGGGTACAACAAGAATGTCAAACCATGAAAATTTGAAGTGGGGGATCTCGTCCTAAAGGAGAATCCTAAGAACCAGCCCAATAGAGAACAAAAGGGAAAATTTGAACCTAATTGGCTGGGACCTTATGTTATCACTACTACTTTTGGGACTGGAGCTTATCAATTAGCTACACCTAAGGGAGACGTTCTTCTAGATCCTATCAATACTCTACATTTGAAGCGGTTCTACGCTTGATGTTCGGCTAGCAGAGCCTGTACAGTGAAATAGTTCTCAGAAAATACCAAAAACATTCAAAAATTGATCCTAAAGAAATCCAAAAATAGTGGAAAAAGTCCTGAAGAAAGGTATCCTTGGTGAAAACCTGGCAAACAGATGCCTTGATACTACAAAAACATTAAAAAAATCAAAAATAACAAAAAAATTGAAAAAGATAAAAGTGCCTTGATGACAAACCTGGTAAAATAGGCATCTTGGTAGCAAAAAGAAAGAAACAATCTTGCCAAGTGGTGAAAACCTGGCAATCAGGCATCATTTGTGTTCTGCGCCCCATCTATCAATCCATTGCTGATACTAAGCCTTCACAATTACACCTGTGCTAAAATGTTGACTTCGTTTCCTAAACAACTATCTTATCCTCGCTTGGGATTTGTCTGTATTTCTATCTTAGGATCAAGTCATTCTACACTAGGGGCATCTTTTCTAGTCTGATAGGTTGCATCTGCTAGGTCGTCATAGATAGTTTGTCTTGTAATACGATGGTTTCTGATACTTTCACTACCACTATCACTTTCACGACACAAAGGATGGCCTAGACATTGCACTAACATGAACAATGTTCCTAAGACTTACATTGGATTGTGAACATGAAGAAAGTTATACACAGACATTGGAGACATATTGCTTGAAATCCAAAATTTTGATTGTTGAATCTCTACTGCGCTTGAAAAATGAATCAATAGTATTTCTCAGTACTACCTAAACACAGTTTGATCTTGGTTTTATTATGACTCTTTTATGTACCCATGATGTTTTCACTAGGGGAATCTAAGAAGTTATGAATTTTATTTGATTGATTCACAATTGATAGTTGTTATGTTTTTCAAGTTACTCCATGACGTTTGCGCAAAGACAAAGAGTCTCAAGGACAGGGGGCATAACATTTTCTTGGTTTTCTACATATGGTGATTGTTTCAAATGATCCTATAAATTTCACCTAACTTGGATGTTTATGGTAAGAGCTGCCACTATGGGTGGATAGCCGCATATATCTCGATCTTTGTTATGTGAAAACTACGGTGAGGTTGGAACAATTTCCTTGTCTATTTTCTAGATCAGATTCTCACTAAGGTATATGAAGCATAATGTACCCAAGGATATGAATTTTCAAGGTCATTGCGGGTCCAATATCTTGCCTTACACAGATTCTGATATAATATAAGGAAGGTGACTATTTTGTTATCCTGGCTTCTATGCCTTGATGCTAAGTCTATTTTCGACATTTCAATAAATATAGTATTCATACTTTCATAATATCAGTGGGTATTAGTGATTGTTGTATTATCATGTGGTATCCATTCCAAAAGTGTCCAATGATGATAAAATGCTACAATGTATACAAATCAGTGACAGTCCTAAGAGTCTGCATGTAGCTGTATTTAGAGATTGCATGATGCATTTTTTTGAAAGAACAACATAAGGATTTGAGCTCAAACTCCTTTCTACTTTTAATTCATCTGAAATCCAAGCTATTTACATACTCATGCTTCCTGAAATATCTGATCTATCAGGAACTAAATTGAACTCACCTTTTCAAACATAATTAACTTGGTACTCATGTGTTTACTCTTAACACACCCCCATTTCTTCACATCTTCTAATCTATTCTTACTTAATCCAACCATTCATGCAAGTGATACATTCTTTCAACTGAGGGATTTTATTCTTTTCCTTCGATTTCATTCCCGAGGGGGCATGATCACACTATCATCAATAATTTTTTTTATTTAAACAACATTAAAACGACTTCGTTATCAAACAAACTAGGGGCATGGCAGTTTTCTTGACTAAGTCAGGACTGTTGGATAGAAAGATTTGGTTCTCATAAGCTGGATATCTTTTGTTTCCTCATTTTAAAAGATTCTTACTAAGCTCCTGGCAGCTTCATACTGACTTCTGGATGACAACCAAGTTCAGAATCAGTATTATCAATCTTTAGACGACAACCAATTTCAGAATTGATATCTTTAAGATATTTTATTGATCTTTGGACGACAACCAAGTTCAAAATAAATACTATCAGTTTAGTTAGATCAAGTGTGAGACTAATCTCATTAGGCATTTCGTTTGATCGTGAGAAAAATTCTCAATCTTTCTGAAGTCATACATCAAAAACTTTCTTTGAATCAATGCGCTACTCGCACATCAATTCAAAGAGGGGAAAATGTAACAACCTAGATTTGGTCTACTCTGACCACAGAACCTATTTTCCCTAAGTATGATCATACCCCCAATTATGTTTAGACAACTCTTCAATCGGCTGGCATAATTCATTCAAATCAGATTTAATCTCCTAAGTGATCTAATCACTAATTTACATTAATCACTTTAGCCAATCAAACCAATCAATTCAATTCAATTAGTTCAAATCATAACCTGGCTAAGGGAATTAACAAAATCATATTTATACCTCATCACTTGCAAAATCAATCCCCTAGCCTAATTGATTCAATTTGGCTATAGTCCTAATTAATTATTACAAAGCAAATCAAAAGCTTAAATGATTAATTAAATCCCTATTATTGAGTGAATATGTTATTACAACAATTTATTCCATTAATATCCCTCTAACCTAACCAATCTCAACTGCCCAACCATGAGTTCAAACTCATCCCAACCCCTTCTCACATACTAATTCTTCTTAATTAGCTAATAAACCCTAATTAGCTAATCCCCCCCACTAATTCTCTCTCCTCCCATCTCTATCTCCTTAATCACATGTCTTAAGCCTTAATCCTAATCCTAAGCTACCCTTAAGCTTGTCACATTCCATTAAGGTGTGATTAGGAATTCAACCCTCCCCCTAAAGTCAAAGTTGTCAGGCTTGACTCTAAACCCTCACCCATGCTTCTTAAACCCTCACCCATACCTCATTAATGCTTTCATAAATGAGGCATTAATGGCTCTTACATATTCCTTCCACCACTCCTCATTAATGAGTCTTACACCTTCATTAATGGCAGCCCTTCTAGAGTCTTCTCCCTTTCCTCCATTTCTCCTATAAATAGGATGGATTTTGAGCTCAAATGGCCCTTGATTTTATGAAATATATTGTTGTAATGCTCCTAATTTTGAAGTGTTGAAAGCATCCTTATGCTACCCATATTTGGAGAATTGAAGAAGCAATCTCATGTTGCTCATGTTTTAAGGATTTTCATAGTGCTTTCTAGCTTGTTTCTTAGTTATTTTATTATTATCTAATTTATAGAGCTGGAATGCATGTTTTTGAATCATTTAGATTACTTTTCATTTGAATTTTCCATTCTTAGGTTGTATTTGTCACTGGAATATGCATAATCTGAGGGCCATTGTGTCATTTTTCATACTCCTCCTAGATAGGAAGCAATAGATTGATTTTTTTGATTGCTATGTTTTCTAACCCCTTGTTTTCACTAATGCAATGATTTATTGAAGTGGTGTGTCTCTTAACACGTATAAAAATCACACACACAGAATCAAGCTGGCAAAGTTGACAACTTGATTGGTATGAGTCTGAAAATCTTCAAATAGGTGCACTTTCATGTTTATAATGTAGGGGAAAACTCAATTATGCAGGGAATTCAATCAGATACAACTTGCAGAAGCTCAAAGTAGGCTATTCA
Source organism: Thuja plicata (assembly GCA_018584345.1). Classification (NCBI taxonomy): domain Eukaryota; kingdom Viridiplantae; phylum Streptophyta; class Pinopsida; order Cupressales; family Cupressaceae; genus Thuja; species Thuja plicata. Next base: position 1,368,411 of record MU224120.1, read on the forward strand.
ACATTCTGGGCAAAACAAAGAAACTAGACAGTTCTGCAGGACCAACTTTGGGGAATCCAAAAACCTATCAAATGGATTCAAAATGACTTGGGATTTGAAACATAGGATCTCTGATATACATGGTAAACATTCCCAAAATGGTGACCCATAAAACACAAAAGGACACAAATTATTCAAATTCAAACAGTGCCTGTTACAACAAGATGACACCTAAACAACAAATGAAGAATGGACAAGTGCTCAAAACAAGACATCACAAACTAAATCAAAACTTGAAAATGATGACTTGGTATGTCTTCATATGTCAAAATAAGAGTGATGAACACCTGACATGCATGGTAATCTTCAAAATTCCATCTGGGAAAATAGGATCAAAAAACACTTATAGGGGGTCAAAATGCAAAAATTTAACAAGGTACTCAAAAACCCTTGTTGTATTTTTAGTACCAACATTTCCTTTGTGATGATATAATCCAATCTAATCTCCTTCTCTACAACCTTGTCTCTCAATAAATGATACTTAATTTAAATATATTTATTCTTTGAATGCATAACTAGATTCTTTGACATATTCACTATGCTGGTGTTATCACAATGAATAACTAAGAAACCAATCTTTTCCTGAGGAAAAATGCACCACCACTTGTACTCTTTCTTTCATCAAAATTTGCTTCCCAATCAACATCAGTATAAGCATACAAAAAAAATCATCATATTTTTCATACCATAAGCAATATTCTAGTGTTTCTTTTATATATCTAAATATTCTCTTTACAAAAGAAAGGTGAGTCTCTTTAGGATCTACTTGATATCTTGCCACAATTCCAACTGCATTAGCAATATCTGGTCTAGTGTGAGTTTGATATTGTAATCCTCCAATCATAGATCAATACTTTTCTAAAAAATAATCTGAGATTCTTCAATAGTTGTAAGCTTGTAACTAGTAACCATAGGTGTTCCAAAAGGTTTACACTCTTCCATTCCAAACTTTTTCAACCTTTCCTTAAGATACTTTATTTGAGAAATAAAAATACCATTCTTGTTATGATTAATTTGCAACCCAAGAAAACATTTCATTTCACCAATCATCGAAATCTCAAATCCATTTTCCATTTCCTTACAAAAATTCTTACTCATTTCATCATTACCTCCAAAAATGATATCATCTACAAAAACTTCAACTATTAAGATTCCATCTTCACTAGATCTTAAGTACAAATTACTTTTTTCATTACCTTTTATAAAACCAAGACGAAGTAAATACCTATCTAATCTAGTATACCATGCTCTAGGTCCTTTTTTCAGTCCATACAAAGCCTTCTTCAATTTACAAACCATGTCCTCATCTTCTGTCAAAGGTAATCCATTAGGCTGCTCAATATATACTTCCTCCTCTAGATCTCCATTCAGAAATGAAGATTTCACATCCATCTGATATGTTTTGAAGTCTTTGTGTGCAACATAAGCAAGAAATAATCTCACTGCCTCAAGCCTAGCAACATGAGAAAATGTTTCTTCAAAATCTATGCCTTCTTTTTGCGAGTAGCCTTTACAAACCAGTCTTGCCTTATTCCTTACAACCATTTCTTCTTCATTAATTTTTTTTCTAAAAACCAATTTTGTCCCTATAACATTCTTATCTTTAGGTATATGAACTAGTTCCCAAATTTTATTTTTCTTTATCTATTTCAATTCTTCCTACCTAGCTTTATTCCAAGATTCATCTCTACATGCCTCATAAGTAGTTTTTGGTTCAACTTTAGAACTCAAACAAATTTCATTTATTAATCTAGATCTTGTCATCATGCCTTTTCTTGCATTTCCAATAATTTGTTTTTCAGGATGGTTTTTCTTAACATACCTTGGTGTCTTTGAAATTTTATTAGAATCATTCAGACATACTTCGATCTCATTATCAACCTCAAAAGGTTCTTCTTGATTTGCAATTTCCTCCCTATTATCTGAAGTCTGAGTGTAGTCATATATTCTTTCCTTAATCTAAAAATTCTCATCAATCCTTAGATTAGAACTTTCAATCATCTTCCTCAATCTCAAATTGAAACATTTATAAGCTTTTGTCTTAGTGTAATAACCAAGGAAGATCCCTTCATCACTTCTAGCATCAAACTTTCCTACCTCATCATCTCTTTTGATATAGAATTTACTACCAAATATTCTAAAATATTTCATAGTAGGAGCATGAGTAAACCATAGTTCATAAGGAGTCTGATTAGAACCTTCTCTGATCTAAATTCTATTCAAAGTGTAAATAGTAGTACCAACAAATTTTCTCTAATGAACATGTGACACATTTCCTTCAAGCAACATAGTTTTGTTAACATCTAATATAGTTTTTTTCTTCACTCTGCAATCCTATTTTGTTGTGGTGTCTTAGGAGCAGATGTTTGTCAATATATTCTATGCTCTTCACAGTAGGTATTGAACATATATGAAGTAAACTCTCCACCTCTATCTGACCTTAAACATTTTGTAATGCCCGAAATTTTAAAGAGAAAACACAACTATTTTTTTTTAAATTATTATTATTATTGCTATTTGGATAAATCATTAAGGTGACAATGCTTAAGTGGATAACAACGTAGATAGTAAAACCATGATCAATAAAATATATATAGTGAATCTTTACTATAGTACAATAGTGTTCTACCTCTACGATAATTAATTAGATTAATTTTCCTTAATAACATTATAAAATATTCTCTCTCTCGTTAGAATGCTTATTGCTATACAATTTTTCTATATGAAAGTTTACCTATCCACTCATTAGTTGATAGAGGCTAAGTATCATGCTAGAATTATTTTTCATATGACTAACCAATTAATTTTATTTACTTATTTGTAATTCATTGGAAATAAAAATAAATAGATGATTTATAATTAAACATATGAATTAATATCTGGTTCAATGACTTATTTTCTAGATAGTTTAACATCCAAAATTTAAATTATTAATTAAATTCTTACTTTAGATCAATAAATTATATTAA
>MU224121.1:14902-28738 GCA_018584345.1 Thuja plicata
TTTGCATCAACAAAATGATTTTCATTTTCAATGACATTAGGAGGATTTTCATTTGCATGAATATTAGGAGGATTTTCAATTTCATCAACAAAATGATTTTGATTTTCAACAACATTAGGGATATTTTCATTTGCAACAACAAAATGCTCTTCATTTTCAACAACAATAGGGGGATTTTCATTTTCAAATTCTCTAAGTTGAAAAACAAAATGAGGCCTCATTAATTCAATTTCATCTCTAGAATATGCATATAATAAGTCTCTATAAACATTATCATCTATTATCGTAGGTTGAGTATCATTCAAAGATGAAGTTAAAGATGTACCCGGAACATCACTACAAGTTGCATTCAACGACATGCTTTCATTCACCTCTTTCATATTTGCATCTTCTGCATCCATTGTATCCCCCATGGTATCTTTAATGTTTGAGTCTTTAATTGTTGTGGATCCTGAAGCTTCATTACTATTCATTTCACGCATCCTCATTCTTCTATCTCTTTGATGTTTAGCCTCTTTCTCTTTCTCCACTTGAATTTCCTCATCAGTCATAACCCTCCTTTGTTTCTTCTTTTGACGTTGTTTACATCCCATGATTAATAATTTAAATCAATCACACAAGTGCCTTGAATAGTTTAAACATGCAAAAAATTGTTCTATATGCTCCCAATGATTGATGCCTTCAAATGGAGAATAAAATAGTCAATAAACAATGCAAAAGTTGTCCAAATTTTGCAAATTCGATTGTTGTCGACCGTACTTCGAGTACAAGAAAGCTGATGCAGTAAAATAACACAGAAGATTTTTTTAAAATGGTCAAATATGAAACGGGGTGACATTATGAAATGGGGTGACGTTTCAAAAATGAAACGTCACCCCATTTCATAACGTCACCCCGTTTTGGTTTAAACCAATTTCCAACGGCTACGAAATGAAATGAGGTGACGTTATTAAATGGGTTGACGTTTTATTTTTGAAACGTCACCCTGTTTCATAATGCCACCCCGTTTTATAAAATTGAAATTTTGCCCGCCAAAACTGCTTTGGGTTTAGCCTTGGGAAAGGCTTGGTCAACCGACCCTTGGCTTTGGATCTGGTTTGACCTGAATGTTGAAGGCTATGTCCATATGCACACACGAAACTCACTTTGGCCACAGATTGGATTGGGTTTTCTGAGGAACATTTTGACGAAAAAAACCCATTTTAGATTAGACAATGAAGATTCATAATATGTAATTTTTTTAAAATTTGATTAATATTTCTATTTTTCAATCATTTTGTACTAAAACATGTCTATAGAAAATAGAATACAAGATTTTTTATAATTTTAATAACTTTTTTTTAAAAACGTTTATTGAAGAATAAATTATATGACATCAAACTACACATAATTCTACACACTTCAAAAAAAAATTATTAAAAAATCAAATGTTTAGGGCAAATTATACTTGTCGTACACGAGATTTTATAAACAACAATTGAGCCCAATATATAATTAATAAAAAAAAAAATTTTACCAAAAAAATATGGGAAAATATTCTAATCAATCTTAATTATGTTACTTACCATTTCCCAAAAGGGTTTAGATAAATAGTGTCATTTGAGTATGATTTCGCTTGTCGTACACACGCATGGTATAGTCCTGAAAGAGTGACTTTTAAAATGAGGGTTTTAGTAATCCCCATTGAAATTTGAAATTTCTCATCTGAGTATTTTAAAAAATCACATATTTTGAAACTAGACTTAGAATCTTAAAATTTTATAGTAGTGACTTTTTGGAAGATTCCATGTCTAAGTGCCTCAAATCTTTAGGTCAAACAGGACGAATTTGAAAAAATAGGAAAAACAGTTCCACTTTTTGGCCAAAAAGTGGACTCAACTTCTTGCTGGCACCCGTAATAGCACTTGTATGAAGACAAAATCTGGGGATGCTTTATTGGGAAAGGTGAGGGTTCCACCTACAATGGATGGTAATAAATTCTGGGCACCTAAAGGTTCTTTTTATTTTGAATAAAAGTTACTTGTAAATAAGACTGTTATGGCATCAAAGACTTGGCCACATTAGAGAGAAGGATATTAGGACCTTGAAAAATAAAAACCTTGTTGAAGGTTTGAATGATTGTAATCTTGAATTTGAGTTTTGTGAGCATTACATTTATAGAAAACAAAGTCGTGTTTAGTTTTACTCGAGTTTTCATAAATCTAGTGGTGTGTTAGATCATATTCATTCTTATGTATTTGGTCCTGTAGATTTTCCTTTCATTGGAAAATCCACATATTACGTTTCATTTATTGATGATTATAGTAGGACATGAGTATATTTTATAAAGAATAAATCCTATATTTTAAGCCAATTTAAAGAATTTAAAGAAATGATTGAATTGCAGATTGGAAGGAAAATAAAATGTTTGAGAACTAATAATGGTGGTGAATTTTTCTATAATAATTTTGATAGATTATGTAAATATTGTGACATTCATTAGAAAAATACAACTCCATATTTTTCACAGCAAAATGGAGTTGCATAAAGGATGAACAATACATTGATGGAGAAGGCTAGGAGTATGTTAAGTAGTGTTGGTCTTGAACAAAGGTTTTGGGATGAAGTTGTTGCCACTACTTGCTACCTGATTAACATGTCTCCTATATCAGCTCTTGTTGATAAAATGTCTATGGAACCATGGTTGGATCATAAGCCTTCATTGAGACATCTTAGAGTTTGTGGCTACAAGGCATATGCATATGTGCCAAAGAAAAAGTGAACAAAGTTGGAGAACAAGGCTGTGAAATGTATCTTCATCAAATATAGTCATAGTGTGAAATTATACAAGCTTTGGGACCCTATTTCATAGAAGGTAATTCATAGTAGAAGTGTTATTTTTAGAGAAACTAAGCCATCTTGTGTTACATTGCAACTTGAACAAACAAAAAATGAAAATGTGTTTCAACTACCTTCCACGCCTAAAAAATTTGAATCAAGACCCCTAGATAGGCACGAAGTTGAGGAGAGCTCGTCTAGATTTGAATATTCATAAGAGGAGGAAGATATTGGAGTTGATGAAAACTATCAACACACAACTCCCAAGAATCACCTACATGCAAACCTATCACAGAAAGAGAGAAGCAAAAAAGCTATGGAGACCAAAAATAACAGATCGATGGAAGAGAAAACATCTTGTGCAAACAATGGAGAAAAACTCTCAATGCAATAACATCCTCAATTAATTAATAATTTACAAAAAGGGAATCCTTATAAAAGGATACTGAAATCCTAAAAGGGAAACCCTAAAGGGGAAATATCTAAGTTCCATAGTAATAATTAATAAAAGAATTAATTATTATATGCCTAAAGTTTAGCTTAAGTGAAATAGAGAATAATAAGTGACTTAATAATTAAATCAAGATGATTTAATCAATAAGTGGAATCACTTTATTACTCTAACACCCCCCTTAAGATAAACTTAGGGAGAAGCTAAAAACCTAGAAACAACTACTGAAAGTAGGAAATGGGTCCCGACAACAAGGCTTGATCAGGTACCCAAGTACAAAAAAACATCTCTATAAAGAGGAGGAAAGGAGAAAACCTAGTGGGAAAAACCCATCTCAAAAAAGAGATAAAGCCTAGTGAAGGACTGAAGAAGCCTCCAAACTAGAGAATGTCCCAAAAAATAGGAACAAAGAAAGAACATGTAGAACACCTCTGAAGCATGAAGCTGCAAACACTGTCAAAAAATAACTGTTGGAACCTCCATTGTAATAGAACATGATCAGGTAGAAGAGACAGTAAACAAAGCCTGAAGAGTTGATCAATCAAACCAAGGAAGCATTAGAACCAATAGGATATACCCCCACATAATGGTGAGCAGGGAGAGGCATGACAGGTACACTGAACCAGACTGCCAAGAAACACTACATGATGAAGAACGTACAAGCACATATAAAGGATGGTGTCATGGAAGGAACACTCACTTGACACACATAATGAGGCTAATGTCATGGAAGGAACACTCACTTGACAAAGGTAGATGGAAAACAAGGAAAACATCAAACCCCCCCATGGAACTTTATAGTATAGTGCAAGTACATTCAACCACAAAAAAGTGCATGAACCCAAGCATGCATCAGATTACACTTTATTTCAGTGTGTTTTCAAACAAGAAAAGTTAAAGAAATAGATATCTACAATATCCAAGAATGACAGAAAGCTATAGAAACATGAATGAATGATTTGAGCAGATAGAAAAGAACAAAACCTGGACTCTTGTACCTAGACCAAAAGACAAGAATGTGATTGGTACTAAGTGGGTTTTCATAAACAAGATGAATAAAAAAGGTGAAGTTTGTAGAAAGAAGGCAAGATTAGTGTGTAAAGGATATGCTCAAGAAGAGGGTATTGATTATGGAGAAACTTTTTCTCCTATTGCAAGACTTGAAGGAGTCAGAACTCTTCTGGCATATGCAGCACATAAAGGATTCAAGGTATACCAAATGGATGTAAAATCTGCATTCTTGAATGGAATTACAGAAGAGGAAGTCTATATTGAGAAACCTGAAGGTTTTGTTGATCCTAACAAAAGGAATATGGTTTGAAAATTTCACAAAGCCTTGTATTGACTGAAGCAAGCTCCTGGAGCTTGGTATGAAAGATGCATGGTTACCTAATAAGTATTCGATTTCAGAGAACTAATGACAATAGTAGCTTGTACATCAAAGAAGGACCTTAGAGAAAGATACTACTAGCAAAGATATTTGTTGATGATATACTATTCACTGGATATGATGATTTATGCAAAGCATTCTCTAAAGCTATGAGTAAGGAATTTGAGATGTATATGTTTAGAGAAATCAAATTCTTTGTTGGTTTACAAGTTCATCAGATGAAGGATGGTATCTACATTACTCAGTCTAAATACATCAAAGAGATACTAAAGAAATTTGGAATGGAAGATTCTAGACCATTTGGGATACCTATGTCTACTGGACATAAGTTGTGTAAGGATGATGACTCAAAGGAGGTAAATTAGACTACCTACTCATCCATGATTGGTAAACTTCAATATGTTGTTCACACTAGGCCTGATATTGCATTAGTAGTTGGTATTATTGCAAGGTTTTTAGCTAATCCTAGAGAGAACCATTTGATGGCTATCAAAAGGATTCTGAGATATCTTAAGTGCACTGAATATTATAGATTATGGTATAAGAAAGGAGGAAACTTTGATTTGAAGACTTTTATTGATGTTGATTGGGAAAGAAGTGTTGATGACAGAAAGAGAACCAGTGGTGGAGTGTTATTTCTTGGAAAGAGGTTAGTCTCCTGGACTAGTAAGAAACAAAATTGCATTTCTCAGTCTACAACAGAGGCAGAGTATGTTGCCGCAACAGTAAATTGTTCAACTATCATATGGTTCAAATAGTTGTTGTCAGGTATGAAGGGGGAAATCAAAGAACCAATCATTATCTACTATGACAATACTAGTGCTATTAACATTTCAAAGAACCCTGTGATGCATACTAAGACTAAGCATATTGCAATAAAGTATCATTTCTTGAGAGAATTGGTTCAGGACAAGGAAGTAAGGTTGGAATATGTGAATACTAAAGAACAAATTGCAGACATATTTACAAAACCTTTACCTAAGGATGAATTCTTGTATCTTAGAGGAAAGCTAGGGGTGATTCCCCTAACTAAGGCTCACTAATGGACATAGTAGTGTTGCATCAACTGAGCTACAGAAAAGATTTGACAAGTTGATGCAGATTGTAAGAGCTTATTGCATATGAATCAGTACATCAAGTACACTACAATTTCATTGGATAGAGTCTTTGGAATTTGGATGTCAAAGAGGGAGAGATTATTGATGTCATGCCAAATAAATTATTAAAGAAAAGATTATTGATGACAGAGGGAGAAATTTTATCAAAAACAGAGATTGATGTAAAAGGGAGAAATTTGTATTTCAATGATTGTCAAGATAGAGGGAGGTTTCTGGATGAGAATCAGAATAAAGATAAGGGCATTAATAAAATTTTATTCTTGTTTCTGTTGCTCTAAGATTCTTTGTATTATGACATGTTGTGTTTCCATCAATGCCAAAGAGGGAGATTGTTGAAGAGAATTATTTAATTGTGTATTGTCATTAATGTATACACAAATGTAGTGATGTTACACAAATTTCTATACCTAAACTAAGCATAGTTAGTGTATGCCAATCTCTCTCGGGCATTGAAGAAGACTCATATCAGCCAAAGTGATTTTCAGTTCTAACCAAGTTCACTTGGGCATTTCAGTAACAGTCGGGCATTGAAGGATTACAGTGTTAACTGAGTTATATATCTAGTGTCAGCCAACTAACAACAGTTTACACTTTATGTTTAATTGGTTATATGCAGCCAAAAGACTTAATTTTTGTTATTTATTTGGAAGGTTTTTCAAGCTGACTTGACAAGGCTTATCATATATATACAAGGTTAAGTTTGGATTGAATGAGTGAGAAGTGGTAGATTTTTTGATATGAAGAGCGAAGGAAAAATAAGATGGAAATCTGATTAAGGACAACAAATCTAGACCGAGCTGCAATAGAATATTCGATCAGAGAGGATCCAGATTTAAAGCTAGAGAAGAGATCTGGATCAGCAAAGATAGTTGCTTCTTCAATCAGGTCAATTCATTGTTACTCTCTAACAATTGTAGAAATGATCCAAATCTCCTTATAGAGTAGACTTAACAGTCTTTCACAAATCCTCTCACAAGGTGGCGTTTCTACATTGAAGTGTTTTAAGACCTCTAACAAGGCCACTCCTAACAAGGTGATTAAATCCTCTAACAGAGTCACACCTAACAATGTGTTTTGTAACCTTTAACAGGGTTGGCTCCTAACAAGGCTCACTTCAGAAGAGTGAAAAATAGTAACTAGTTGTAACACTAATACATTTTGTGTCAATTTTTGACCTTTAATTAGTCAATTTTCAACCCAAATTCATCGAATAATCCACCAATGGTTTTGTCACTATTTTACTAGTCAAAATTATGACACATCATTGTTCATGTTGAATGATCTACGCTATTCTTGGTCAAAATTGATATCTGCATTTGACAAGGTTATTCGACGAACTTTCAATGAATGTCAGTCGAAATGTTTGGGCCATCTGACCAGGATGCCAAACCCACGACGCTGAATTTTGACACAGAATGGTCGATATGTAGACCATTGTTGGTGAGGGTTTTGACCAAAGTTAGTCGAAAGTTCAACCAATATGGAATGTTAAAAAAAAAAACCTAAAGATAAATATCCAGATTAATCACCAACGGCATCCTAGTCGGTGATTAGTCTAGATATTTATCTTCAGGTATTTGTGTTACTTTGCATCCCTTTTTTTTATTTATCAAAGTTTGAGATTCTATATTGTAAATAGAAACTTTTATTGTTCTATTAGCTTTCTTGGAAAAATAAAGGAACTCACCTTAATATCATCTCTGAAATTAAATAGGGCTGACTGCAAAGGTTTCAAAGCATTGTTGATCTCGATAGAAACTGACAAATTGTTGTCCTTTTTACAGCATGCGGAGAACCTCTACTAATCAAATGTGAAGTCAGACAAGGAGATATGTAAAGATTTTATTTAAAGATCCAAAAGGAAGATATACAAAGGGCCAAGTGATAATGGGCAAAGAAGAGAAGAGTCCAAGAGAAACTTATTCCGATCTCAGACACATGAAAAAAGAGAACTTAACAAAAGAGAGAACCTAGGTGGACAAACTCACACATGAAATGGAATTATGTATGCCTTCTATGGTATGCATAATATATAGGTTTTTACTTGTGGTCTCAAAAATACATGAATATGATAAGTGAGAAACAATCGAGGAGCAAAAAACAAAAGTCAACATACATGTAACATGTGCCCAATATGAACTGGAGTTGCTTTTGCCTCAATCTCCAAACCATGAGGAGCAGGGTGAAGATGACTAGTACTAAGATCCACTCCTGCAACTGGCTGGAATCCAAAGGCCACAAGCACACCAAGACTTCTAGGACTCTCAGCACTGAAGGCTGATATACCTCCATGCAACACTCCTCATGCCTATAAAAAACGCAATGGTCTGAATGTGAAAAACAAACATAAAGGAAGATTTGACAACTGTTGTTTATCAACATGTGACTATTACTAACAAAAGATTTTGCATAATGGTACATAATATGATCACACAACTAGAAAATTAACAACTAAGCAATCATTCATGGTAAAATATAAATCTCAGTAAATAGAAAGTTACACGTTTTCCATTACTTTATAGTCATGTTCTCATTTATATTAATGTGCCAATCAGAAAATCATCTGTAAATACATGCATATATTTTAAAATATATTGGATAAGACTTCAAAGATGGCATGTCTATCAAGGATAATAAACTAGAGAGATTCCATACAGGCTTGCTTTCCTAGCTCAATTATCTCCGAGTATTGTGAACTCTTTACAATGTATAAAATTTAATTCTCTACTCACTTCCAAGCTATGTCAAACACACAACTCAAGAAAATGTCAATATAAAAATCAAACACATAACTCCTACATTTAATTTTGGTTTGAAATTCAAGGAAAAAAATAGTTTGCCATTGTAACTTTAAACTAGTTGTCCAAAAGGCAAAACAAAACAAGACATACACAACATATGAAGCATATATGAAGTAAAAGCCTCTATTGATAAACACCATCCTCACAAAGTGCATAGAAACTAATACAGACAAGACAAGTGCCCCAAATAAACTTGATTGTACACAAACACACACCTTAAAAAGGGTGTAAAACCATGGAAAAAAGTTCAAAAATGTTGCTCTAATGATGTCCAAGAATAGAGCATAAATACATATATATAAACACTCACATCCTTTTCAAACAATGAAAACAAGAAGAAAAAGAGGTTGGTCACTCATACCCACCCAAAGAAAAAGGGTGGGATGGCACTAAGTCCTGATAGATTCATTACAAAATAAATGAAATGGAGATATGAAAACTTATTCAGTTATTTAAATACATTACAATTTATAATAGTCAATATATATGACATATCTTATTGATCCATAAAATTATCCTCTTCACAGGTTGTCTACTTGGAATGCTTCTTAATAATTATCCCTCTTTAACATAAATTTATTTCTAATGCCTAAAAATGTAGGTTAAAAATGATTAGAAGTGTCATACCATTATATTGCTTCGAGATGGAGTTGTTAGAAGTGCATAACTATTTTGAAGGATTGAAAGCTTCACAGCACATAAGCCCTTTCCCATTGAACACTTGTAATTGGCAGTTCGAGTGTTGTACATTTTGGAAGTAAAATTTAACCTCATCACAACCTAGAAAAAGAAGATCCAATTCCTCTCTATTTCAAGTCTAAAAAAATGTTCAATATCTATTATGGGAATCCATGTTAATATGAGTCAATCTTCACGAACAATCTTTCATGAGTATGTGCTTGCAAGAACCCATATTTCTTCCTAAGTTCATGTGAATCACTACTGCTGAATGATGAGTCATGAAGATTTAATTGATATTTATATACGACTGATTCCCAAACTATGATACTATGTAATGTTGCACTGGAAAAACATAATAAGTAAAAATCATTTGACAAAATGCTTTTTTCCCATGTATAAAGGCTCACAACACCTCTCCACTATGTTGATTGAAGTTTCCCACAACAAAATAATAATTCCCATCCTCCTTCACTACATATTTTGTCTCTCCATGGCCTGAGAACAAAAAGAACATGGATTTGATTTGATTGTCACATACAAAAGGCATAAATACATAGAGCCACCATGCCACATGTTATCAAAAGAACAATTTTCTCTCTATCAATGAGTATAGTAGCATAGAAGAGGAAGTTGCTAACACAGCAATCATTGTTTATAACTTTATAATAATCCACAATACAACATCAAACATCACAATCTTGATAGAACGGAATACAAGGTTTGTGCTTAGAACCGACTCCACAATAGCATAGAAGAGGATTTTCTAAACATAACTTATGTAATCAATAAAAAAATGGATTTGGAAGATGTAGCAAAGAGTATTAAATTCTAAGAAATTTCCAAAGGATAAGAAGATGAGGTCCTAAACAACTTTTTTCACAACATAGAGGAGGAGGTTGCTAAGATGACCACTTTTGCAATCAAAAAACAATAAATATTGAAAGTGTAATAGTACAAAATAGAAGCGATGGAGGTAAAATTTGTAATCAACAAAGATGCCAAAAGGATAGTAACATACAAGAGAAGGTCCTAAACAACCTCTATAGCAACATCGAAGAGAAATTTGTTAAGAGGAAAACTCTTGCAATCAATAAAACAATAGAACTTTAAAGTTTCCTACTATAGAACAGAAGGTGATCAAGGTAAATTTTTAATCAAGAAAGATGCCCAACGGATAGTAGCTTACATGAGGAGGTCGTAAACAACTTTTGTTACAACATAGAAGAGGAATTTGCTAAGAGAACAACTTTTATAATCAATAAAATAGCAGATGTCATAAGTGTAGTAGAATACAATATGTGGTCTCTAAGGCACCATTTGTATTAAAGTTATATATTCAAGGAGAGTAGCAATGAAGAGAAGATCCAAACACAATAACTTTTAAGTCAAGAAAACAAAGTTGTGATATAGGAAGATTAAAATCATAGAGGAAGCTCCCACAATTAAATAGAATGATGTTCCACAGTTGAACTCTATGTGGCAGAATACCAAAGGCTTATCTGAACCACTCAAGGGTTTTAAAACAAATCATTAGTTTATTTAAAACAATGTCATGCATGGAACCAACAAAATACAAATTGATTACGATAAAATCCTCTTACAATTTTTTGATCTTCTTTATCTTCTCCTCTGTTGGAGATGGTGGAACATAAGTAGCAACATCAATTATTGTCTATCATTACAAATACTTGCTTTAGAAGAAAATCGGTGCTAAGTAATTTGAATGTCAATCTTCGAGTATGTTGGTAATGCTAACTAGCAACAATACATGGCAACAAGAGCAGCCTTATGTTTCTCTCAAAAAATAAATTCAATTTATATTGGAAATAACATTATTTAAATCTATGTAATAATAAAAAATGAATATTCTAGTTTGAATCATTCAAGTAACACAATAATAATACCTGAAGTTTTCCTAGTGCATCATTAATATTGTCCCTGTGATTTGACACTAGTTTAGATGAGTCAATATTCTCAGGTAATTGGTGACAATTCTTCAAAAATATGAGCAGTGACTATGTAAAGGACCTCAGAAGCTAAGAGCATATAATTACTTCTAGGAACGGGTTTTGGTGGACGAAATAAAAATTTCTCCTGCACTGTTGATTCGATTATTTTTCGGTTTGACAATATTAGAAAACTAATTATTTGGTCCATGGGATGTAAAAGCAAGAAAGATAAGACATTTAGACAGAAAAACATATTTCTTCGATTTCAAATCAAGCCATTCTTAGGAGAATATAGGAAGCTTGACCCAACATCCATAAAGTTCACAAACTGACCATTTGCAATATTTTTTCTCTGACTCGTAGAGGCAGCCAACCAGAACCCATGACATTGAACCGCATGTCCACCTTTGTGCTCACTAAAACATTTTAAGTGGTATAGAAGGTAGCCTTTGAAATATTTTAATTCTAGCATAATTAAGAAAATTAGAGCTAAGTGCAGCCATCCAAACTATTCTGACTCTTATAGAGTACTTCTGTTCAGTAGCAACATAGGAAATATAAATGTAAATTTGGACTGTTCATATATTAGTTTTAGTTCCAATCTTGTGAACAATTGACAATTGTTAAGCTCAAAGGAAAAAATTTAAGGCCTAATTTTGTTTTTACGGCATAAAAATTATGAATAGAAGACCTATGCAGTTTGAGAAATCAAAGTTATCTCTTGGGAAATGCAATTATATAGGCATGGATAATTGCACAAGTGTTATCCAATGACATATCACTTATCAGGGTTATGTGATTCAAAACATCATGTAAATTGTAACACCTAAAATTACATTCCTACGTAATCTAACATGTCACTACTGCTTGAAAGAAAATCTATAATCATAAATTTATAAACTATAGACACTTTGAAATCAAAGAGACATTGATTAGTCACAAATTAAAGATGTCCATTTCAGCTCCAACTTGAAATGATATCATACATATCATTTTACAATAATTTTTTATTATTTTTAAATTAACAATCAACTGTTAGCTCAAACAGCCAATTTGAAAGTATTAATACCTTGAATTTGAATATAAATAGATAATGGATATTACATAGTTCAATAATTTCTTTTGCAGATTCTGATCTTGTGCATTTCTTGTCTATTCACCAAGAAGTAAAATTCCATATGTATACCTTTATTAACATTTTGTCCACTAGCTCCTCCACTTCTTGCAAAACCCATTGTCACATGTTCTATATGATATACACAATATACAATATTTTAGCTTCCTAAGCATTGAGAATAATAAAATATATACATATACAATATGCTCAATGTGAAAGGGTAATACATAGACCACTATTGACAAGATATTCTTCAACCAAAAGAGGTCAAGGATAGATGTAATGTTGTCTCATAAGAGATTGCTGGAACCCAAAGCAGATTTATTAGACCCTAAAAGGAGATGTGTGTAGAATACAATGTAAGCTTCTACAAAGAACCCAAGACAATAAAGCAGAAACTGGTAAGGAATTACCATTAAAATCCAAGAGAAAACAAAGGAAAAATATAGTTACAACAATCAAAATCATGAATTGAAATAATTTGTCTTTGGTATATGCATATTAATTGTTAGCACTAGAAGTAGTACATCATTGCTCCCACAATTAAGGTGGAACACCATTAAAATTAAGGCATGAACAATCTAGGAAGCTCCCACAATTAAGGTGTGACTGTGTAATATCCTTAATCTGGGACTACCACTTTCCTTAGCAAAATATCCTTGTTTTTGTACCTAATACGCTTTTCTACCACTATTATTTCTATACAAAAACACTTACCAGTGCTAATTGTTACTTTTAGATGGACATGCAGCTAATTGTTTGAGGGTACAATCAACTGATTAAGGGTTGTAACCCTCTATCATGTAAGGGCACTCCCACCCCTGTGACCACTGCAGTTTGGTGGGAGATGCCTTAGTGTATTTCTTGTATTATTTATGGTTTTGGATGCAGGGAAGGGCGTCAAATGATGAGGGAGCAGTGGCAAGCCTGGTGAAGACCCAGTGAAAGGGTGCACTTGTTAAGCACCAATGGTGGTTGGAAGATACCCGATGAAGAGAGGGGGTATGTGATGGTTAAATATGTCTATATGGATGTAGGGGAAGGTGTTAGAACCAGTGTTGAGGTTGTGAGTTGCAGATAAGGGTAGTTTCTACAAAGCCCTAGGTTATTAACCGAAAAGCTGAGGGTTTATCAAATGGGAGTGTGGATGTATGAGTAAGACCAAACAAAGCTAAAAAGTAGTGGTCTTTTGTCCTTTTTCAAGACTGTTTAGGGTCATGGAGACCTGGAAGTAAGTGGGTGATAGGGTTGCTATGTTAGTGTCAAAATGAAAACCAATCAAAACAATAAATTAACCAATTAGAATGAAAGAAATGGTCTATTATGATAGAATGTGGAACACAACTATGCATCAATAAGTGGCACACTCTTGTGCTAAATTAAACTCATGACCTGATTTTGACTCAATCTCTCCAAGATACTTAATAAGTCAATATTTATATAAAGATATTTTAGTCTTAGACAAATGTATTTAATGTGAGGAAATGGGAGTCCAAAGGAACTGATTTAACA
>MU224121.1:38816-55439 GCA_018584345.1 Thuja plicata
CATAAAATCATAAATAATGTTCAAATGATGTAAGTCATAAATCTCATGGTGAAACTATCTCCTCGTAAATATCATGAAAAAAGGCCTCCAAAGTACATTGAAAGCTCCATAGAACATATTGATAAATCAGTACAATCTTTCACACACATATACATATACATATACATGTACATATACATATACATATATATAACATGTTTATGCATCAACAAAAATCTAACCCAACACACACACTTTTCTTTAAATGTACGTTATGGTGCTCTGATGTCCGTTAATATTGTCATTGTATACAGTTCTAGCATAATATAGAAACTTAAATTAAGTTCAAATACAATTGACATCATTGAAACTATCATTAACTGTAAATTATCTCTATAATATACATATTTATGTACATATTACTAACTCACTGAAAATAAAAATCAACTATGATATTTTATAGCTTTATTTTCTTATTTGTTAAGAGTGTTCAACAAGAGATCACATTTTCACAAGGTGAGTAGAATAAGTGGTTTTTCATACTATTCCTTCACACAACCCATAAAAACATCCATTAAACAATGAATTAAAGGGGAGAATTATATTTGTTGTGCTAGTTGATATAAATTGGCTCTCTGGACTGGTTATCTAGAAGAATATAATCAATTATTCAAGTTTGTGCCTCAATTCTCTGTCCATTAAAACAGTTGCACCTTTGTTTGCAAACATTACACCTTCTAACAGAGATTTCAACAAATATGTTAGAATCTGCCTTGAATATTTTCCTGCCATTGGATTCATTCATCTTTGAATGCAATTTGTTATTTCTATCATTTCATTCATTCAACTTATGTTCCAACATATATTTTTCATCTGTTAAATGGTTGCACAATTCATCATGATCATGCTTCAAGGAATTTGAATTGTGTTGGAGACTCAAGTCTGATCGAGTCTCAATCAAGTGATGTTGTAAATGTGAAGAGGAAAATAAAAAACAAAGATCAAAAGTCAATGAATCTATATATTTCATGCTTTAGACTTGATTCTGAAGAATCTCTCCAAAGGGTGGCAATTGTAAGGAAAGAAATTAGAAAAATTCAAGGGCAGCCCTTACCCAAGTAAACATAGGGAAAGAAGGCATGTCAATTTCCTTTTTCTAACATTTGATATTCTAGAAAAGGGAGCAGACATGTAAGAAAAAATTGCAAGTATCTTTAGAATTCATTGATAGGATCAGGTTCATGAATCATATTTTTAAAGTACTATCTCATTGATTTTCATCTTCAGATCTTGGAACTTGTTCGTAAATTATGTTTTTCAATGTTTATAATATTATTTTATAAGTTTTAGGGGTTAAATGCAAACTTCATTGATGTGTCTTTAGACTTCACTATTTGCAATTCCAATTTCTCTAATTTTCTTAATCCTAAAATTTAGAAACCATTAACAAAATAAGGGTAATTGAAGTCTGAAATTTGTTTTCTCAAGTTGACTTCCTTATAGGAATATTAACTTTGAGCTTCATATAAGACAATGACCTAAGAAAAAGGAGTGAAAGAAAGGAAGTTGCACGCGAAAATGATTATGGAATGCTATTAAATAGAGTCTCATATGTCTTCCAAATGGATATCTGGAACCTGAAGATGAAGCACATGTCTCAAGAGTCTCAAATGATTAAAGCACCTGAACATGAAGAGGATGAAGAAAAGGATATCTAGAACCCAAGATTAGTTGCCTTCACCAATGACCATAAAAAACATGAAAAGTACAATATACCATGCAATAGGCTTCCTACAAGCTATCCAGTGCATTGAACTCATGGTGGAGTGTGTAAGATACTACGATCCAAAATCAAGAACACCTAACACTTAAAAAGGAGTGGTGCTTGCATTTCTAAGTGAGGAGGCAGTAAAGGGAAACTTTTGTAATTACCTATCGTTCAAGGATGAAAGTAAGGAAAAAATAAGAAGCTCATTCAATGTTCAAAAAGTGACCAGATTCATGTATGAGCATAAAAATTGATGGATTATTGAACCTAGGAGGCATCACTCCAAGTTTCCTAAGACACTCATAAGTACATACTTTAGGAATGAATATAGTAATATGATCTTCATGTTGAACAGAGTCATGTGATCTCCTCAAGGAGCTTTGTTTGAGAATTGGATGTTTTACTTCATCCAAGAAATCTCAGATATAACAATGATCAATTGCGCTAAGATGATAAGTGACAACCGAGACATCCAGTTAAGGAATTTGGACAGGACAAAAACCTTCTACATGAGATTTTACATTGTCTCTTTATTAACAAGGAATATAAAATACACAGGTTTGATATGCAAGGGTGAAGTAGGGAACAAGAAGGGACAAATCAAGATATATGATTGTCATCCTAAACTTCAACTTCATGAAAATGGACACTACATGAGGGTAAATAATACAATTACTATGTATGTCACATGCTTGTTACAAGGAAGATTACATAAGAGGTTGTTCAAGGAAGTAATGCAATTGGTGGAGTGATATGGATCTTAGTTCATTCAGTTTTCAAAAAATTTCCACATAAGGAATTAAGGATTCATGATGCAAAGGCTAGAGGTAAGTGACCATTTCTTTCATAAGTTTCATGGCCCTTTCCTTGTTCCTTGACAACAAATTCCTCAATCTTCATTCCAAGATCACTTCTAGACTCAACCTTACTCAATAGACCTATCAGAGGTCAACTTCTATCACATTAGTATCCACTAGGCTCCACATCTTGAATCTATCCACCTCTTCACACTCAACCATCCAATCATGAATTCAAGCTCCATGCCATGCACCCTTCATTCACCATGCTTCTGCAACCACAACCATCCACTCACCAACACCTAGACCCATTCTTGTGACCATTCTATCACCTTTGACCAAACTGTCCATTCATGCACTGTCCTACCAGTACAACAATGAGGGTTATTAATTCTTTTCTCAAATATCTTCCAAACAAATCACACATTTGAATACCATTTTCCAAGTTTCACAACATATCTCAATACCATACCCAAGTGTTTTGGACCAAACCCCTCAAAACTACCATTGTCACTGAACTAGGAGGGTTAATTCGACCCCTTTTTCAAAGCACCTACTAATGAATCATCACCCTAGATCTTGAGACTTTCAACAGAGTCATGAAATGACCCCAAACCATGGATTCTTCAACTAATTTGGTTCTAAGGCCTCTCTAAGTTCAAAAGCCCAAATTTGCTTCTCAACAACCCCTAAAATCTAGGGCTTGGTCAATGTGCGACCTCACAACACCATAGCATCAAATAAATGGATGATTCACCATCCTTATACCATCCTAACATGGATTCAAACACAAAGTCACCCCCCTAATGGCTAGATTCTCAACTACTATAACCATGCACCAAGGCTCTTAACCCTTCAACACTGTCCCAACTCAATCATCTCCTCTTGCATGTCAGGGTGCCCTAAACCATACTCTCAAGGATAAAATCAATCCAAGTCTCCTTGGATTGGGGAGTTTCTTCATCTTTCTCCAGTCTTTGTCTACCTCTTGTTGAGGATCTTCTACACAAATGCAACCTTTGTCCATAGGTAGCATGTTTCTACAAATAAACATGATGTGCCAAGAACATACCCTTGCATAATTCTTCTCATGGATTTCTGCAACATCCTCATTGACATCAGAATCAAGAAAATATCCCTGCAACCCTATCATAACAATGTTATAAACAAAAACAATCAAACCTTCCATATTCACCAAAACAAATGATTAGTGCTTTACTCCTTCATCCAGCACTTCCCCTGTCTGCTCCCACACTCCTTGTGAGTTCTTTGTCCTTTTAGAAAACCCTGACTCTAAGGTCTCTCCATGACCATATAATTCTTCCTCTTCATGCCCCTGTTCTAGTAATTCTCTCATCACTCCACCCTTCTCTTGCCATTCCTCGACTATGGCATTCAACTCATCCCACAAATCTATTTCTTCTCCATGAACACTTGCCTTCTTGTTATCATGGATATCCCTCCCACCATCAACTCCTTGTACCCTCTCAGTGGGTCCTCCATTCATTAATTTCCTCTCTTCAATAAGCCTCTTGGTAGGCCATACCAACCTCTTCTTCATCCTTTTATGCTAACTTGTGGCTACTTCCTCCAAATCTGTCTTCAAGAGTATGAAATCTTCAATCTCCAAGGTCCCTGTCATCCTTGAGACCTCCTGCAACTTATCCTCCCTATGCCATCCTCCTTGGCATTCAAACATGTCATCAATGGCTTGTTTTATAGCCATGTCATCTCTCTTTTCCATAAGAAATTTCAATGGACACTTGATTGTCCCCACTTGGATGTCTTCATCCACACACTCATCAACTCTATTAGCAACCTCTGCAATTTCTTTCTCTATTTTTGTCATCTCAACTTCTTGAGCCTTTTCTTTTTGTGGCCCACACATTATCATCTTCTTCTCTGTCCTGTCATCTGCATACTGTGATTCTTCTTTGTGCATCTTCACTTGCATCTTTGTGTGTTCATTTGGTTCTTCACATGAACTAGGCTAGTGGTGAGTAACCATTTCACCTCTTAGCCTTACAAGCTTTCAAGGTATCCTACAGACAAGTTAATGTTACTTGAGGTGGTGAGACAGCTATCTAAGTCTGATCATATTCATAAGGAGAATCATAGGAAAGGTATGGAATTCCATATCACACTTGGTAAAATGTTGGAGATGTGTCCCGCAACACAAGCAGTAGAGACAACCAACATAGAATTATTGTTCTACCACCTTTGAAACTACAAGGTTGGAGATCATTTTGATTCATTTCAAAAGATCCTCACATCTAAGGGAAAGGAGTAGAAACACAAGGTTAATTTAGAATTCTATTGGGAAAAATTTATAGATGAATATACAGTGAGGAAACTATTGTCCAAGATGTCAGTGGACTTCATGAGGAAATGTAAAATCTTCTTATTCCTAATCCAGATAAGGATGAGGGAAATTATATAGACACCTAATATGAGCATGAGGAGAAATTAAATCAATCACTTAATTGAGCACAAGTGAAAGAGCTAATAGACTTGATTATTTTGATGAGAGAGGTGACTGATGGACTAAGAGAGTAGGTGGATAAATAGATAAACAAACTAATAAATCAAGGTTTTATTTTACATATGGAAAATCAAACATGAGGAGTCTTCTTCCAAAGGGGATGTAAGGACAATTAATAATTCAAGATTGAACGAAGCCAAAGGTTCAAATAAAATGGAAGGTGTAGTTAAAGGATCACAAGTAAGGAAAAAGGAAGTTATAGGTAAAATTTTAGGCACATGTCTATTATGACCCAATCCATCACAAGCTCTTCATCACTTAGGGAGGTTGATATGTAGGCTAAGGAACAAGGATCAGAACTAGGTGGTGATACTGAGATACTACCTTTAGGAGATCAAGGTGATTCCTCATTATTATAATCAGTGTAACAATATATCAAGGAACAACTAGTGTCTCCTACCATAATCCATTATTTTTTATGCATTTAAAAAGTGGGTGAGAGGAATTGGAAGATAGAGAATTATGGTTGGTTGACGCTATTTGTTCTTTACAAAAAGCATGCCCTGAATATTCAATGTAAGATATCATTCAAAAATATTGTAGTTGATTGACCAGAAAAATTATTGTCAAGCATTGTGCATACTAATTCCTCTATGCAAGAATTTTTTTTAAATAAAATTTATTCTTACACATGTTAGTATTTCAATAAGATTACTAATGTTTATTTGAATAACAAGAAGTACAAAATCATAATTTCCATTACAACTTACTCCAATAATCAAGGATTTCTTTTCTCTATTTGACATTGCATGAAAAGGTGGATACCTGACATTTGAAAGTAAAATTAAACATACAAAGTTAGAAATAACATTGTTTCGATAATAATGCACTCCAGTCAAGTGGGAAAGAATAGAATTGCTCATAAAGTGTGTCACAAACCATCCACTAATGTCTGCAAGGTTGCAAGGTTAGAATCTTCACTAACCTCAATATCAAATTTTCTTCATCTTGTTGTTCTGTGGGTCATCTATTGCTTGACTTGTAACTGCCACCAAGGTGCAAAGTAAATCTCAAACTTCAACACTTAACTTTTAACACTTCACCCCACCAACCTACAAGGGTTGAGATGTTAATAAGTTAGCTCTTGACATAGGAGCATAAGGAGATACAAAATTCAAGTAAATTCAATAGAGTGGCCACATAAAAAAATACCCCACCAACCCATGGGACTCACTACATTCTTTAATAAGCAGTGTTTCAAATCTCAAACAGTGAAAAAGCTGCAGATATTCTTCATTACTTTGAAGAAAGCTACTGGTGTTCCATGAAGGCATGGTAAGTCTTAGAGTAATAACATAATGATAATCAAGCATGTGAAGTGGAAACAATGCTACATGAGTATAATAGTAATATTATTCAAGGCATGATATCAATGTCTTAAGATCAATGGTGTAGCAAGGCAAATTATTCATATGTTACATAATGAAAACAAAAGATTCTAAAGTAACAATGAGTATCTAATGCTAAAGTAAGACCATGAATAGAGAAAAATGCAAGCACAATGGATCGACCGAAACAAGATTGCATTATATAATGAACATCAAGATGCAGGTACATTACATGCATTGACATAATGCATTGATATCAACAGTTAATAGAAAGTGATAAACCCCTTGTTTAAACCCATGGAAACGTGTATTTAGGATATGAAAGGAATTCAAAAGATAATCCAAAAGAGGGATTTCCATTCTTTGGAAATAAATCATAAATTATATCATGGCCAGTAAGATCTAATATACTCTAAGGAGGCAAGGGAAGCGTGTAAAAGATAGAACTTTACAGGGATAACACAAATGGAAGCATATGAACAAATCACCAAAATAGGTACAAATTACAAATAATCAAGAGCTTCATATAATAGTGATAGAATAAAATTGAGATTCAAATCAAAAAATATATGAGGTCACACATTTGTGAAGGTCAAGTTTCCATGTATAGGTCAACATGCATTCAATCCAACAGTAAACCACACAAATCTACAGTTTATCCATCAAATCTTTTAACACACTGCAATGTATTTATGGGTTCCAATCAAAATTTTATTTGGTGGTCGCCTAGGCATACCTAACATATAGGTTTTGATATATTTATCCATTTAATTGTAACACTATTCATGGAAATGGAAACCCCAGGCTAAAAGAGCGTAGAGATAAAGTTTTCAGTGGAATCCACACACTACATTTTATATGTAAAAAAGAGAAAAAAGAAATTGAACAAGAGGCCAGTATTGGTATTTGGAATTAGAGACGAGAGTGGACCAGTTCAGGCAATCATGAGAAAATGGTGATGACGTGAATTTTCTTGATGAAACCCTTCCTCCCGCCCGTGATCCGCCACAAGATAGCTAAATATTTTTCCAACCTGCTTGTTGAAACCTTCCTCCTGCTCGCGCCTAAAAAAAAACGAAAAATGAAGTGAGTTCATTCACTTTTTTTTCTTTTTTTTTGTTTATATCCCGATTTGGTCGACGTTTCCACAATAAATTTAATTGGAGTCAAAATTTAGACCAAATCGGGACATAAACAAAAAAGAAAAAAGAAAACATCACTAGCCAAAATGGCCTGTGGTCGAAAATTGACCTCAAATATATTAGTGTAACTGGTGGTTTTCCCAAATTGGGTTTCCACATTACATCTTGGTGTGATCTGTGTACATGTTATTTTCTTTATGCTTTATGTTTCTGCACTTAATCACTAAAGGATAATCACAGTTAAGATTGCTTTGTTAACTAAGTAATAGTGAGAATTTTTATTAAGACATCTACGGACCTGGATTTTTTTTTGTGGTAACTGATTCACCTCTCCCCTCTTAGTTACTCAACTCATTTCCAACATTTTGTTCATGTTTCTCTCTCAATTGAGCAACACTCAGAGGTCCAATAGGTGCAAAATATTCAGTATCCAAGTGTTGTGTAACATCATTTCTAATACTAGATAGATGAAGTCTTATCCTTCTTTTCCATGATGCAAAGTTGTCCTTGTTCAACTTAGGCACATCTCTTTTACTCATCTTGTGATATTTAGCTTAAGTCCCTTTAAACTTTTCTTCCAAGCACCAAAGCTCTTATACCAATTGTTAGAATAACTGAGAGGGGGGGTGAATCAGTGGCCTTAACAATTATTCCAGAAGATCCAACCAAAAACTTATCTCTCAAATATAATACCTTTTGTTATCTTATAGTCCCAATTTTATCAAGATGTATGCCATAAATAATCTTAACAAATTTAAACTGCTCGGTAAGATATATTGTTTGTCTTTTCTGGAATTTACTAAGTAGAAGCAAATAAACTTAGTGTTAACCGACCAATCCAGGTTCAATAATGTGTAAAACAAAATATCAATACAATGAAACATATACACATTTGACACATAGATTTTAACATGGAAACCCAATATGGGAAAAACCACCCGGGATCGATAACCCAAAATATTTTCACTCTTCTGAAGTGAGCTCGGTGAAGAGCCAACCTTGTTAAAGGTTACAATACACATTGTTAAGTGCAACCTTGTTAGAGGATTTAAAACCAACATTTTGTATTTTGACCTAGCACTCACTATGTTGTCAACAAGAAAACCTTTTGACACTCTTGAGTATCTCAATACAATAAGCACTGTTAAATCCCACTCGGTGAAGAGATTGTTTGAATAAATGGTTAAACTGATACAGTAAATTATCTGTTCAAAATACAAATTTGATTTGCAATTATTTAGATCTATTGTTAGCCCAATAATACCTCTCTGATCAATATATACTTCAGTTCCTTTTCTTTCTTTCTTTATTCTGCTCGGTGAATGCTCTATCCTTTGTTGCTTAGTGTCTGCAGAATTCCTTGGCTCTATTCTTCAACTTGTATGATCATATCTGCATGAAGAATTATATATTCACCCAAAATATACTCAACATTCCTCACGTTGATAATGAATTCCTTGTCTCTTTATATAGACATGATTAGCCACTCAATCTCCTTGTTTTTGTCGTAGATCTCTCCTTGATCCGTAAAACTCGCCCTGGTTTTATTTATCATGTAAAGCTCTCCTTTAGTTTTATTTCATAAATCTCTCCTTGATAACTATGAGTAAAACGTTCTTTTAATCTCCTTCCTTGCTTTAGCTTAACTGATCGTTGATAATAAAACAATCAATCAGTAAATCCCTAAAATGTAGCTCTGCCAGCTAAGAAATTTTGTCATTCTTTAACTCCAGTCATGATCGGTCATCAACTTCAGTTATGCTCATTCATTAACTGTTTATCGGTAATTCTTGCTCGGTTACTGTTGTGCTCGGTATACACTGTGAACTGCTCAGTTTTCACTCTCACTCGGTGTATACAGACCTTTTATGTTTTATCGACCACATAAACTTTATCTCTTCAGATCTTAAAGGTTATGAAAATATGTGTATGAACAATCAAACCATATCAAGTTTACATCAATGAAAATACAATACATTAACTAATTTAATGTCTTGCATTCACTTTTGCAGCTCCGTGATCATCAACTTATCATCTTCAAACATTCAATCAGTTATAGTTCATCACCTTAGCGATCCATACAATATAGAGATGGTTGAAAAGGCTATTAGCCAAAACAATGGGGAAATATTCATGAAACTTATTAATAATAATGTCATAGTACTCGCTAATTTTGATGAGTCCCTCCTTGTCAAGAATGTCATCAGGGCTACAACTGCTGCAAAGATGACCACAAGATCAGCCTTCAATGCAACATCATCACAAGACAAAGTTAAGGCCACTTCTAGTGGACCTTCTACGTCAATCCTGCATCAACCTCACAACCCATATTTCAATTGACAGATGAACAACTTCAATAAATCCTTAGTGTTTTACCCAACATGACCTCACATAATAGCACACATACCACAATGAACACATCTACTGTTGTCGGTGGTAGTGTCGTCAATATAGGTCAAGCTTCAATCCCTCTATCCACACATCAAGTCGCATCATCACCCTTCACATTCCCTTCATCCTCCATGAAGACATCCACTCAAAAAACATCTCAAGCTTATCATTACACCCCTCCTCCTACATTCAGAATGACATCAATGGGTTTTTTAGCCTCACAATTAAGAGGAGGACAATGTTTGTGACCACAGTTTGCATCTCAGAATGCTCCCTATCTAGCTTTATAGATAAATTAGCTTAAGAGCCTTGTGCATAGCATTGATACCTAGAATTGCTTCTAAGGTAAATAACCTATGGGAAGCTCAGTGAATGGGGGACCTTATGGTATTTCACTGATCAACCTCTGAGATTTTAGAAGCTGAATCTTCATATAATATAGAGGGAAAAGGGGAAGAAGTGTTACTAATATAATTTGAGTCAATACACCAAGCTTTTGGAACACTTTAAAATTCAAAAGCACAGGCTATTCCTAGAAATGGAATCACAACGCAATTTTACTACTACTACGCATTCAGGAACAATCACAAATATATGAAAAACCTTCAGTATTAGACATAGAGTGAAACACACAATGATAACTACAAATAAGAGAAGCTTATAACATAATCTATCCAACAATAATCAAAGATGCACACATTATAGTTAGAAAAATTGCACAGAAACATACATGAATAGTGAATCTTGAAAAGACCAAAGGGCTAGAAGTGCGCTTGATTGTATTAATATTGATTCAATTGTACAAAATATAGTTTGAGGTTGGAAAAAAGTGGTTTTTCATATATCTATCAGATTCCTCTATTTTGTGATTAGTCCTTTTTACATTATAAAGCTCAATCTTATATAAGCTCGGGCATTGCCTGATTAGAACCCTAACAAGAGAGTAGTTATAAAAAATGTCATGCATCCTCCTTTGTGAAGCCAAGGAGTTACAAATTTCATCACTGGCCCTAATAAAATGACAACGAGCCCTTGATCTTCTAACAAGATCTAATCCTCCATTACTTCACCCAACTACCGGCTTATCAAATCAAATCTTAATGAGAAAATTCTTTAACTGAAAGAAAAATGATCTCGCAGACAAAAAATGCGTGGAAACCATTCACTTTAGCTGGGAGATGACACATGGAAGACAATAGAAAAATCTCCTTCAAAGCAGAGACTGAATTCTCTTAAAAGCCTGCGAGACGACCATGTGGCTTACTATGCAGCGAGGATATAAATTTAAGCAATACATGATACCATCAGAAAAAAAAAAAAATGACTATTGCTTTCATAAAACACATGGTGCTCGAGCAGAGACTTCCATAAAATAAAAAAAGCTTGATCCCAAAAATGTGTTGTCCTGCCAAGTGGCAAGCGCATCTTACTCCTTAAGAAAAACTCTCCATGAAGGAAAATGAAGCCTTAGCAAAATGATCTAACTACATGGCATAGTATTTTTTATTTTTCTATGGAGGGTTCAGACTTGCGAGGTTTCCCAGTAGAGGCATGAAGCCTATGAGAAACGAACCAGCGAAGGCCACTACATAAATGTTTTAGCAACCCGATACGGGTGCACTCGTGCCTGAAATCTCTTCGGCTAAGAGCCGAGGACTGAGGGTATTAAAAAATGGGGGGAAGAAAGAGTTCTATTTTGATGAAATATGTCCCTACCTATTTGACAAGTCAATCACCATGCAACCATTTCCCCTGAACATTGAGATCCCTAAATTTGAGAAATACAAAGGGGAAACATGTTTGGTCCAACATCTCAAGGAATTTTATGTTGCATGCCAAGTGGTCTCCTACAACGATAATTATCTAAAGAGACTCTTCACTAGGAGTCTTAGAGGCCCCATTCTTTAATGGTTCATGGACCTTCCTCATGGGTCCATATCTACCTTCTCTGACCTCGCAGAGAAGTTTGTTGGACAATACTCTTACAACATCGAACATCAAGCATCATTAAGTGACCTGTGCAATACCAAGCAAAGGAATTGAGAAACCATTGCCAATTTTTGACAAAGGTGGAGACACCTTGCAAATCAGATGCCTTGGAAGATACCCGAGCACCACTTGGTTGACATCTTCACTAGAAATTTGGTATTTGAAATTTCATTCTAGATGAAAATGGCTTCACCTAACACTTTTGAGTCTCATGTTAAGAAAGGGAAAAACATTGAGGATGGACTCTAGCAAAAGGGTTCCATTAAACATTATACCCCTTCTAACAATGATAAAACTAAGTTTTGGACCAAGAAAAAAGGGGTTGTCAATGATGTAGTGACTGATGCCAAACATGTTCAAAAGGTCCAAGCATCCAATCAAGGAAATCAAGATAATCACAACAACAAGAATTAGAATAATTCATCACAGTAGCAAAAATCTCAACAACAACCTCGCAATCAGTCCTACTTGTTTCCTCATAATAAAAACAACAACAACAATAATAATAACAACAATTCAAACACACAAAAACTTCAAACATCCACTTCTCTTGCAACACCTCTCAACGTCATCTTTCAAAATCTTGTTGATCAAAATCTAATGGTGTTTCCAAACACTAGACCTTACATCGAGAATCAACCAAATTCTGCTTGGTATAAGGATAATGAGTACTGCAATTATCATCACATCAAAGGTAATGACACCAAGAAATGTATGAATTTTAAAAACTTTGTACAAGACCTTATTGAAAATGGAAAGATAGAAGTTGAGGGAAAAACACCATAATCATAAAATGCTCAACTCAAGATCTATAGTACTCCTTTCCCCAAGCATGATCAGAACAATGCCTCATCCTTGAGGGTCGTGCCTTATAATTAATGCACTAACAACATCATGGGTTTTGACTCATTATGTGGCAATGTTGAGGAGAATAACATCTTTGAATTTGATTCCCTATGTGGTCGCACTAAATATTCTAACAACCATGTATACACCCTCAAGCTTAAGGGTGTCAATTATAATGCCACCACTTGCAGAGCCAGAGTTACTATACAAGCAGCTACCCCACCAGCCAATCCATCCACCTCCACTAAACCTACTTCATAGTATGACCCTTTTTGACAACTTTGAGATGAATCCCGCACATATATCCATCCTTAAGTTGCAACACATTTTTCCTTTACATAAAGAAATTATTGAGCAATCTCTCCTTGAGTCCCGCATTCTTAACTAAATCAATGAATCATGATTCCAAGCCATGATCGGGAACTTAAATGCACAATAACACCTAGTATTCACAGATAAGGATTTTTTTGGTCTTGAACCACATAACAATAAGCCCTTACATATTGAGGCCCTCATCCATAACCATAAAATAAAAAGGGTCCTTATAGATGGTGGATCTAGTTTGAATCTTTGTACCTTGAAAATGATAAGAGTTTTGGGGTCCTTGAAGATCTCCTCGATGTTTCAAAGATAATAATCATCGAGGCCTATGATGATGGAGAAAGGGAATCTAAGGGGTTGATCACATTACCTCTTCAAGTCCAACCTGCATTGATTGAACTACTTGTCAAGTCCTAGATCTTGACTTGCCCTACAATATCCCCCTTGGAAGGCCATGGATACACACTATTTTAGGTGTATCTTCCATATTTTGTCAATTCTTGAAGTTCCCTCATAAAGGTCAAGAAGTCACCATTTATGGAGATCCTGAGCCCTTCCAATACTGCAAACGACTAGAAGGAAAAAAACCTACTTCTGTCCGCTGAATGAATTCGGCGGACCTGCTGCAAAAGAGAAGCCTAGCAAACCCTCTGCTGAGAAAATTTCCACGGAAGAAATTGACAAACCATTAAACAAAGAGGCCTCTACATGTGAAGCTTCTAAAGGAAAAGAGGCCAATGATGAAAATATCCATGAATCTGAGAAGAAAGTCAAGTTCACTGACAAAGGAATGAGAGAATACAAGTTTGAGAATGCCTTTTCCATTGGCCAACTCCCTTGAGAATGCCTTTTCCATTGGCCAACTCCCTCTATCCCTAAAGTCCCATGGTAGGCCCTCCCATCTCTTTCCTAAGAAAACAAAGGTATAGTGGAATGCAAGTAAACCACTTTTGAATATTGGGGATCCCTTTGTACCGAACACATGGAGTCTGATATCCTATCCTGACTCTATAAAGATGGAGAAGATGAACATGTAAAAATACCTAAGGGAAAGTATGTTAAGGTTACTCAAATTGTTGATAGTATGGGGTATCACAGAAATAAGGTTTGGTGCAAAATAACAAGTAATTAAGGATCCTATCAAAGCAATCGGCTACCCTCGGGGTAGAGGATTAGGCTCCCTATAAACCAAGGTGCCCTTAACTGATGCATGTGAGGTTTCTTCTAATTATGAAATTGAGGAGGAGTTATATGAAGTCCCCTTTGAGTATATTGAGAGTGAGCTTATTGATACCAAACGTATCCTTAATATCACCGAAGATGACCTTTCATCCCCTAGCCTCCCACTAAAACACCCTAAAGTCATCAATTGGGACCAATAAGACTCACTGCTTGCCTTGGATATATGTGATTTGAATGAGGCAGTATTAGCTCTCTTTGGCCTACGAGATCTCCAAGATTATGAGCATCAAATCCACTAAAACAAGAAAGCCTACTTCAGTAGCTAAGTTAACTCTCTTCGTCGCAAAAATGAAAAACAAGATATAAATAAAAAGGACAATAAAACATCCCTTGGTGAAAACCTTACTAAGGCACCTTTGGATGAAGAAAAATAAAAAATAAAGGACATGTTTTCTAGTGAAAACATTTTTGAGGCGCTAGAAGAGGGAGACATTGACTTTCCTTTCAGGTCCTTACCACCTGTTGGTTGTTTTTTATGCTGTGATAACTAGACAACAACCTTTTCACTTTGCAACGGATCTTTAGAGTAGCAAACTCCAAGTAGTTCACAATAGAATGAAAAAGACCAACTAACAAGGATGCGGATCCATCCTTCTACGCTTTAGGTTCTGCAAAACCAAAGAGGGGACACCCTTCAACACCTTCAAATATTCAGTAAGACATTAATCAAACAGAGATCTCACATAGACTCAACACAACCGGGAGATACTAGGTAACCGACTAATCACCCATTGAATGTCGACCTTGAAGTTGAGCATGAGATTGGTACAACACCAAAAATCACATAAAACATAAGATACACCAGATTTTATATTTGAAATGCAGAACATAGCCAGACCCACTAGATATGGATAAATATGGAAAGACTAATCTATGATCAGTGCTTTATCCATTGGGCAATACTCCAAAGAAAACATAATACACAACAATCAACTGTTGTCAATGATTCTAAGTCATAAATACAATCAATCCAGACCATTACTTCTTACAAAAAATCCTTATGTAGACCAGATAAACTCATGTCATATCCATAGCTTGATTTAATCTGATCCTAGATCGGAACTAAGGACTAATAACATATACATAGATAAATCCATGCAATGAATCAGAAGATTCATAATCCAAAAGAACAACACAGAGGAGAGATATGAATCTAGAATTTTGTATTAAGTGTGAGGGATCACACTGCTTTGTACAATTTGTTTCAGAAAAAACCACTTCAATAATATGCAAAAGACCAAATAAAACTTCTATTCTATCTAATAACAAAACTAGTACAATCAATAAAACTATATCCCTATGGAACCATAAGACAACAGGAAACTCCTGGAGCCAGGCACAACTGAAACTCTCCATGGAGACTAAGAAATTGGAACCTCTAAAACATGGAAAAGATAAAGTATAAATATCAGAAGAAACTCCTGATTCTTTCCTCCATAGGCACTTGTCCTTACCCCAAAAATATATGAAAATTCATCCTTCTCCAACTGCCAAAATCTAATTTTAAAATGAAAAATATCCCCCACTTTTACTTGCCTAGAAATTCTCCTCTTTTCACCAAGAATCTGATCTCAAAATGGCCTTTGAAAATCCTCTCCCATCCATTCGTAAAAATAAATACTTGAGGTTTGAAAATAACAATGCAATGTGCAAATTGAAACGCGTTTCATTTAATCTGATCATAGATCGGAACTAAGGAATAATAACATATACATAGATGAATTCATGCAATGAATCAGAAGATTCATAATCCAAAAGAACAACACAGAGGAGAGATATGAATCTAGAATTTTGTATTAAGTGTGAGGGATCACACTACTGTGTACAATTTGTTTCAGAAAAAAGCCACTTCAATAATATGCAAAAGACCAAATAAAACTTCTATTCTATCTAATAACAAAACTAGTACAATCCATAAAACTATATCCCTATGGAACCATAAGACAACTAGAAACTCCTGGAGCCAGGCACAGCTGAAACTCTTTGTGGAGACCAAGAAATTGGAACCTCTAAAACATGGAAAAGATAAAATATAAATATCAGAAGAAACTCCTGATTCTTTCCTCCACAGGCACCTGTCCTTACCCCAAAAATATCTGAAAATTCATCTTCTCCAACTACCAAAATCTGATTTTAAAATGAAAAATATCACCCACTTTTACTTGCCTAGAAATTCTCCTCTTTTCACCAAGAATCTGATCTCAAAATGGCCTTTGAAAATCCTCTCCCATCCATTCGTAAAAATAAATACTTGAGGTTTGAAAATAACAATGCAATG
>MU224121.1:55724-74212 GCA_018584345.1 Thuja plicata
GCACCTTAATATTTGCTTTTAAATTTTAAACTTTAATTCCCTTTGTTTACAAACTCCACCAGAATTTGCCATGTGTCGCAAGCCGATTGGTTCGTAGGTCCACTTGGGCGCCTCTATCATTTGCTCTGCTTGGGCTAGCCACTTGTCCAAGTGCCATTAGGCGCCTCTATCATCTGCTCTGCTTGGGCCGACCACTTGTCCAAGTGCCACGTGTCACACAAGCTTAATGGCTTACTTTGCATCTGGAAATGTGCGCATGCATTTCGAAGAATTTCAAGCATTTCAAGCGCGCATTACCTAGAGCCTCCACCGTCACCTGCCATGTCATCCTCGCGGGCCCTGCCAAAACCTACTAGTTTTCCGCATGAAGTCACCACCTGACATACATTTCGAAGAACTTCAAGCGCGCATTACCTAGAGCCTCTCAGCTCTTCTTCATATAACTATGTATGTGGTTCGGTATTTAAACATCTAAGATTACCATTTTCCCAACAACCTGGGTGGTTCGGTATTTAAACATCTAAGATTACAATTTTCCCAACAATGTGGAACTAAATGTTTCAAGTTTTTAACCATTTTACCAACAATATGTTTCAAGTTTTTAAGAGTTCTTATGTCTGCGCTTCCAAAATGCGTATCTTTCACAGTCCCTGATGGAAGCAAGATTCCCTAGCCAAAGCCCACCAATGAGCTTATCTAGCTCTTTTCCAGACCGCTAATTGATCGGGGGCATACATAAACAATGAAAAAGTCCCAAATCCTACGCATGTGGGATACATGATTTTTTTGCATTTACCTCCCAGTTTCTATCCTGCGCAGGCTTCATGTGGGATATATGATTTTTTTGCATTTACCTCCCAGTTTCTATCCTGCGCAGGCTTCATGCTTGATTGCTTTTACACCTGCTAATACATTTCAATGTTTTGTTTTTAATGTCTTCTGTATTGTGCTTACCATGCGCTGATCTCCTTTGTGCATTTCCCACGCAAGTAATTGGTTAGCAAGGTTTCAGATTTAGTTTTATACCTGGCAAATTGGGCAGGCTTCCATTGCCTTGTTCCCTGCTTTAACACTTGCGCAAGCATTTGCTTTGAAGTGTCTCCTTGGTTCTACGCAGCCTTCTCCCAAGCTACCGCGCGACATTCTTTCTACCTGCTACATTGCAATTTGCTTGAATGTTTTGAATGAAACAAAATTTTGAAACTTAATAGTGCATCATCCTGTTACAATGCGCAGATCTCCTCCAAGACTTTATCCCTTGCGCAGACTCTTGCAAAGCATTTATTTCAAAATAGAATTCCATTCCCCACGCGCAGCTCCATTTGGCCTCAAAAAGATGCGTTGAGTTCTATGGCATTTGACTTGCCCATTGCATTTGTTTGAAATGTTTTAAAACCTCCTTTGAATGCGTAGGCTTCTTCCTATTTCACTTATCATGCGCAGCTTTGTATGTTATAAAAGTTGTATCATTTGGTTTTTACACCTGCCAAATTGCGCAAGCTTCCATGCTTACAAACACAGCCTCCTTGCATTTGTTTTACACCTGCCAATGCCAATTTGAATGTTTTTCATTTTTTTCACTTTTCAATTTGGATGGAGGGTTTATGTCGATTGATTGGGAAGATTCATCCACCACTGTTCAAGCTGCAACATCTCGAATATTTGTATTTGAGCTCGAAAGACTTCAATCATACTACCATACCTTTTCAGATGGTGAAACTCCAAAAGCTTACTTTCCTTAGCTTGGCATATGCTGAATTTGGAGGCGAGATTCCTCTGGAAGTTGCTTGAACTTGGGGAAATACAAATCCACACATCCTTGATGCTTTGATAGACGACCATCCTCTATAGATAAAACTCCTAATTTCATACAAGAGCACGTAACTCCAATTGATCATACACCTTGGCTTGAAATCTTAATTGGCATATAAACATTCATCTTGCAAAAAGGCTTACCTTGACAATGCACGAGATGAGATAATTTAATCTTCTAAAATTGCTTGTTTCAATGTCTCTACAATTTGACCTCATAAACAACTGGCCTTTGGAACTGGCCTTAAAAACTGATTAGACAATCTCCTAGAAACATGCCATCAGGAACATGTACTTACTTCCAACATGTGAATACAAGCGCAAAACGGATTTGAACAACACCTTCATCTCTGTGAGATACTTACATTGAAAGTTGACCAATTCGTTATTGTTATACAAATGAGAATTGAAAACTGAATAAATTGCCTTTGGATCTGCCCTTGAAAAGATATCAAATTATGTCCTGAGGCTCGATCCTTGATCCTGGTAGTGCACTGATATACAGAGAGCATAGGGAATCAACTTACTTGCTATAATGTTCAACTTGCACCAAAGTTTTAACCTTCAAAGTTGATCCCTCCGAGAGAATCATTGTTGTACAGATTGAAATCTGAATAAATCTCATTTGGATCTGACTTCATAAACCAATTAGATTAATTGCTTCTCATCTAAAAGCATGGAACTTGATTCAATTTCATATAAAGAATACGAGGCTTCAACTATCTTGTTCTGATGGTCAACCAATCAGTCAATATTAATCCTCAAAGTCAGCCCTTTAAAAACTTTCCCAATTAAAACACAGTGAAACTACATAAAACTAATTTGGAATCCGCTGAGCAAACTAACCAAATGGATTGGCACGAGTCTTAAAATCTTCATGGGGGAACCTTGTCATGATTACAAAACAGAGGAGCATTCAATTCTCTATGACATTCAACCGGGTACAAATTATGGAACCTCAAAGTAGGGCACTTCAAAATTTTGCATTTAACATTCAGAGAAACTGAATAAATTGCAAACAAAATAGCCCTGGGAAACTTATCACTTAAACCCACAGGGATCTGCAAATGATAATGGAGATTATCTCTCATGCCTATAACACCTCGTAATAATCCTTATTACATAAAACTTTATTCAGCCAAAGATGCAAGCACGCAAAGTAGGTCATTTGGAGGTTTATCTCAAATTAAAGACTTGGATTACAATGAAACTTTTGCTCTTGTTGCTAAATACCTACTATTAAACTTGTTATTGTTTTAGCATTTCATATGAATTGACATGTTCATCAAATAGATGTTAAAAGTAATTTTGTAAATGATGATTTACATGAGGAAATTTGTCTCAACCTCCTAGATTTGTTAAGGTAGTAAAGATTTAGTTTGCAAGTTAAAGAAATCAATTCAAGGTTTGAAACAATATCCTAGAGAATGGTATTCTAAGATAAATGCATTCTTTCTCTCTCAAGATTTTATTAGAGATAAAAATGATTCAAATTTATAGTGAAAATGACACTGTGATTATTTTTTTATGTAGATGATTTGATACTAACTTCAAGCTCCAATCATTTGATTTCAGAAACTAAGTTTCAACTCAATTAAAAGTTTCAAATGACTGATTTAGGATTTTAACATTATTTTTTGTGAATTCAAATTTGACAAACAACTAATGGTATATTGAAAGTAAATATGCTCAAGATTTTTTAAACAAGTTTAAAATGAATGATGTTAACCATATTTCTACTCCTTGTAAATTATGAATAAAGTTAATGCTTGATATGCAAACTCCTTTAGTTGTTGCTACTTTATATAGACAACTAGTTAAAAATTTAAATTATTTAACTCTTACTAGAACAAATATTGCTTATAGTGTGGGTTTAGTTTCTAGATTTATGTCTAACCCTCAAAAAACTCATTTTAAATTTGCAAAAAGAATTTTGAGATATATTAAAGAAACTATTAATGTTGGTTTATTTTATGATGCAAATTGTTATTTTATTTTAAAAGAATTTACGAATTCGGATCTATGGGAAGATCCTAATGATTAGAAATCTACTTGTGGGTATTGTTTCTTTGTTGGTTCAGGTGTCATTTCTTGGAATAGTAAGAAACAACAATCTACCTCTCTTGGTTCCATAGAAGCTAAATATAAAGGATGCACTAATGCCTCTAAAGAAAACTTATGACTTAGAAGATTGCTTAAAGATTTGGGGCTACCTCAAAAGGATCCAACACCTTTGTATTGTGACAATCAAAATGTCATTGCCTTGGCTAAAAATCCTATCTCCCATGCAAGAACCAAACATATTGCTCTCCCTCGCCATTTAATTAGAGAACAAATTGAAGACAAGCAATTTTGACTTCTATATTGCAAGGGCGAAGATCAAATTCTTGATATTTTAACAAAGACATTTTGTAAAGAAAAGTTCCAATTTCATTGTAAAAATCTTGGTTTGCAACCCATTGAAGGGTGTGATTTAAACTCCCCAAATAAAGCCTAAAGGGAGATGTTAGAATATTTAATCTTTAATTGGCTTAGATTTCTTTATTTGTATTTAGTTTGGGATATTCCTTTGGAATCCCTACATGTAATTTGTCCTCTTGTACATGTGTGAGGACAAGACATTTCTTTTATTCTCCTTTATTAAGGAATATTAGTTTATCCTCCTTATGAGTATCCTCCTTATGAGGATGGTGACACATTACACACATATATTGTGAATGGTGGCATTCATAGATATGAGAGTTACTTTGTAACTGCTCTTTTTGTATTTATTTAAGAGATGATTCCCTTCTCATTCTTCACTTTTTGATATCATTGTAATGGGCGTCTTGCTCTCCTTCTCTCTCTCTCTCTTTAGGCATTGTCTTCATTCATAATACATGAGGGGTTTTTCTTTGTTTTTTCCCTTTTAAAAACTCTTGTGTTTCCTCTTCAAGTTTTAGGTGATTGCTCTCTACTTTGGTAACATTACTTCGATCAACATACTTGAATTTCTTGCTCATTTTATTGTTCTTGTATTTCCTTTCAACATAAAATTGATGAGCTCACTAGTTATGTTATTAGAAACAAGAAATGAAAATTACCAGAGTGATGATAATGTGACAAATTGATCAATTTCCACCATTATTTATATTTTCAACTTAACCTAAACCTTCAAATTACATATACAAACATGAAACGGAAAAATTCTAAATTCAACATTTGAATGTAGTAGCAAAATAATGAATGATCTATTTTTTTTAAATCTAACTTACAGATATATTTGAATATTAATGAACACGCCCTTTGACACAACTACCTCTTAACTTGGTCAAATAAAACAAACAATTGGGATGAATTTTAATTATACTTC
This sequence comes from Thuja plicata, assembly GCA_018584345.1. Taxonomy (NCBI): domain Eukaryota; kingdom Viridiplantae; phylum Streptophyta; class Pinopsida; order Cupressales; family Cupressaceae; genus Thuja; species Thuja plicata. Next base: position 60,889 of record MU224121.1, read on the forward strand.
AGTACTTTTTCTATGATAACAAGAGATAAGTACATGTATTCTACGCATAATACATAAATAACCTCATCGCTATCTCTGACTTACAAATGGCGGTTTCAAGTTAGTACATCAAATATTCTATAAGTTTTTAAAATTTCAAATTTGAATTATTGACTGAAACTATTATTAAAAAACATGTGACAGAAAAAATAATTTAACCTTAAAAACTCTCCACACACTTAACGTAAGTACCTGCAACTAAGCCTTACTGGGAAAAGCCAAAGACAAAATGCAGTGATTTTAGAAAAGTCTGATTGGAATGGTCCCAGCATTTTAGAAACAGTAGTTTGAAACACGAAACCCATTTCGGCCGTAAGAACACAAAATGGCACTTGGTCGTTGCGTTTCTGGTAACATAGCTCACAAGTTGAGTACATACATGAGGAATGACTTTCATAATCTTTGAAAGTAATATGATTTGATTTTCATTGGAACAAGCAGAAAACCACTAAAGCATAAAAGCCTTGAAAAAGGGTGCAAAAGCACAATAGAATTTCCATACAGTTGCAAACAAGCAACCATATATCCAAAGAAGAAAAGAATGACTGCATTGACATGTCTAACAAAACAAAACCACCAAGCATAAAACATGAGTTTCTTCCCTCACGTGACCCACCAAAGTTCTCATGTCCAGTGTATACTAGGATAAGCTATTGTTTGAGATTCAGTCCATGCGAAGGATACATTGTCACCTTGGTTCTCATACCCTAGCACGTAACATTCATTACTATATTAAAACTTAGGATTGCTCTACACATAACTGCATAATACAACCCCTCGTCTAGCACTATCCCATCCCTCACCCTCTCCAAAATTTCATACACAAATTGGCTATATGGCTTACCTAATCCGCCCACCTACACAATAACACCCTATGCCACACATAAGGCTTCCCATTTATTCACCCTCCCCATCTAAACCATCTTAACATTCTATCCCCTTCTCACATTGTACCATGACTAAAATAAATCAAAAAACTGCTACTACCATCGGCCATATCCACACTCATCCTGCATAACCTGCATCTATCCAATATACCAATCATATATTATAATCATAGCATAAAATATAAAACCATCACACACCCTAAGTGCATCCATAACCATAACCACATAAATAACATCATAACTGGAATCATTAATCATAATCACTGCATAAACCATTGCATCCATAACATAATCTTAAAATCATAATCATCCACAGCATAAACAATAAATCATAAACATCCATTGCATGCCTCAAGCATAATCAGGACTACCATCCATCCATAAATCATAAGACATAAACATCCACAAAGCATACGAACATGTACATCAAATAAACATAATCCATCACATCATAAATAACATATATCAATATCCATCAGATACATCCTACCATCATATGCATAATAAGGTCATAATCACATACATGCATCACATTATAACCATCATACAATGGTATATCACATAACATCATAACATGCTCGCTGCCAAAGATCATCTCATATATATATATATTGTGTGTGTGATGGTACAAAGGTGTCAACACAAAAAAAAAGTGTATGAAGACTTTGCAGCACATTGGTGTATACATGTAAAAAATGTGCCCAAGGGCATACGTCAAAACTATCTCATTATACCACACATATATATATATATAGAGAGAGAGAGAGAGAGTGTGATGGTACAAATGTGTCAATACATAAAAAAATGTGTATGATGGCTTTGCAGCACATTGGTGTATACATGTAAAAAATGTGCCCAAGGGCATACGTCAAAACTATCTCATCATACCACTGGTGTATACATGTCAAAAATGTGCCCAAGGGCATACGTCAAAACTATCTCATCATACCACTGCTTCCTCGCTAGCTGGAGCTATCTCATTCTGATGGAACTGATCTAGCCGATCCCGAAACCCCTGATCCTTTGACCTCTCTGTGAAACTTGACACCTCCTTTTGGCACAACACCTTCATAATGGCTGATAATGCTGCTCATCCTGCAATGCCAATGCCAAATTCCTCCAATATTCCCTGTCCTGCTTAAGCCTTTCGACAACTGCATTTCCTCCATGTGCCCTAGCAGCAAGTAGCTCCTGTTTCGCTGCATCTAGCTCAACCTGGAGGTTATCTGTGCTTGCTCTCTTTGTCATCAGCTCTTCATGTACTATGTCTAGCTCCAATTTCACTGCATCTAGCTCAACCTGGAGGTTCTCTGTGCTAGCTCTCTTTGTCATCAGCTCTTCATGTACTATGTCTAGCTCCTGTTTCACCGCATCTAGCTCAACCTGGAGGTTATCTGTGCTAGCTCTCTTTGTCATCAGCTCTTCATGTACTATGTCTAGCTCCTGTTTCACCGCATCTAGCTCAACTTGGAGGTTATCTGTCTTAGCTCTCTTTATCATCAGCTCTTCATGTACTCTGTCTATCTCTGACTGCAGCTTGTCTCTCTCAGTTTGCGCCTCCTCCCTCTCCTGTCGGCGCTGATCCAAAGCTGAAAACAAGATCACCCCCCGCCCCTGTATGTCTCCCCAATCACCCTCCTCTCCTCCTGCCTCCCCCTCCCCTCTTTCCTTACTCTCACTTGCAACCATATTTACTCGTTTCTTTTGGCCATGTACTTGTCTATGTACCTCTGTATTTAGGTCATTTTTCTTCAGTGCCATCTCACAATGTTTTTGAATGTGATCATTGGTTTGAACTTTCAACTCTTCCTCATGAATTTTTAAATGTTCAAATGGCATCTTTTCTATAAAATCAATTAAGCTATCAATGGATGTTGTAGCCTTCATTTCGGGAATCTCTGGGGTTATGTCCCATTTCTCATTTTCTAACTTATCATATTCCTCACAAATTTCCTCCACTGCTCGAGTAAAGTCAGATGCGCGCTTTCCATAACATTTAGCTGTCAATTTATTTTTCAAATCTAAGGTGAATGTCTGGATATTGGATGGAGAACAGAAGCCACTGCAAAGAACAAATAATACATTATTTAGGTAAAAAAATTAAAATCAGTTCAAACATATGGTCATGAATTTGAAAGAGAATTAGCATGACAGACTCCCCAAACGGGCTTGTTAGCATCTGTGATGACATAAAGACAGCAGAATTATTCTAATATACAGAAAATGATGTTTACAACAAAAATGCAAAGTAGAAACAGTTTGGATAATAGAAACTTGCTAAACATTTAAATGAACAATGCAAAGAAATAGGAGAACACTCACATTTAAATGAAAAATGCATAACCCTAAATTGCCTTGCAAGATAAATAAACAAGATACAAGGTAAACAGCCAACAATTTGTTAGATTAGCACTTCAAACACCAAACACAATCTAAATGCTAATGTGAAGGAAAATCAAAAAATGACTGAAGAGAGATATTCATCATTGTTTTGGGATAATTATATTAGCCTAGTGCATCCATACTCTGAGTGTTAAATTTAAAAACAAATGGCACTACAATCATCTAATAATTTGTCAAACCTTGAATAAACGGAGAATCTTGAACATACCTTTTACCAGTGAGAGGAATAAGCAACCATCCAGCAAAGAAACATAGACTAGAAAACTCAAAAGGTTCTAGGTAGCAGGGGTTAGAGAAAACTTAATTGCATTGAAAAAATTCACAAGTAAAAAGAGAATGATGACCATTCTCTCTTAATTAAGCAACGAAGAAAGGTTGTGATGCAATATTACAATAAAATATTGCAAACTAGCCACGTAAGATGCCTCCGACCTGACAAGGATTCCGGCTAATCTTGTTCAACCATTGCAGAACATGATGTAAGAATAACTCTTTGGCAATAGCCAATAGCTAAGAATTCTACATCAGCACTCCTTAATATCCCCAATTCCAATTTACCAGTGATCATTCCGAAGGAAAAAAGTCCCTTAACCATGAAACCTTCTTAAGCTGTAAAAAAACATGTAAAATCCAGGATCATATACCAAAATGTGGCATCAATAAAGTCATCTACTAATGTAACTAAACACATTTTTTCCAGAATCTTTACAGTCAACTTAGTATTTATCACTGATATCTCATATGTGTATATTCAACCTGTTATCACTACATCTTTTCTAGTTTGACTCCATAATTAGGAGTGGAACAATCTTCAGAATAAACACTTGGTGAACCCTACAAGCAATAACATGACGATTCTAAATAAAGAGCTGTCAGACAAAGCACAGTGTCATCTTTTCCAGTTTGACTTTATTATTAGGAGTGGAACAATCCTCGGAATAAACATTTAGCAAACCCTGCAAGCAATAACACGACTGTTCTAATTAAGAGATGTCAGACAAAGTACAGTGTCACCGGCTATTCTGATATTTTTTGACTGGGTGTTTCTGGAATTACAAGGTGAGAATCTTCAAAATCCAGCAGACACAGGATTTTAAAAACTATCACATGGTGACCCCAGTGAAAGTTCCGAACATGGTGATTCATGAAGCAGCCTGAGACTACAAAAACTTTAATCACCATGGAAGCCTCAAACATTATGACATTGTCAAGGATAGTTGGGATGGGAAAGCTTATAATTACTTTTCCCTACTGGTTCAGAGGCGTTTTTGCATTGTCATTGTGTGATATTCAGTTTAAATGTATGAGTTAAAATAACTTTTATCATGGAAAGAACTTCAATTTGAAACAACCATCATACTTCAATCGATGCGTCATAACGAACAAAATCCATAATAGTAGTTTCCATGCTACCAAAAAAGGCATAACAGTACATAATAAATTTCTAATCACTGACTCAATGTTTTCTTTGTACATCAAAAAATTGAAACCAACTAAAACTTACATAGTGTTTTTGCCAAAGAAATGCACAAAATCCTTCCTTGGGTCATCCCTATGCCCGTAATCTTCTGGTTTACTTATCTGTCAGTCAATAACACGTCATTTGGACCAAATAGAAGAAGAAATCAATAAATCAATGAGGATGCAATTAAAGAACTCATTCTTTTTAAACAGATAATAAAGAAGCAGGTTTTGAACAAGCAATTGTTATGAACAGACTCTTTTCAACCAGAGCAATATTGAAAATCACTCTAGATATATCATAACTTAAAATTGAAATCAGCCCAACTTTTCCTATATTTTCTACCAATATCTCTTTCTGACAAATCAACCCTTCCTGTCAAATTAGACTCAATGAAACCAATTCATACAATAAATTAATAAAGATACAAAAGAGGTATACAGGATAATATTGAATGTACCAAAAAGATGCCTTTTAATTTGCAACAGAATCAATGTCAAACTATGCTTTATTGACAATGACTGTTTTAAGAATTTCAAATGGTCTGATGAAACTCTGCTTCAAAAAGTTTACACTAAACTGATATATAATACTTAAAATAGTAACTCTTCTTATTGGATTATCTTAATCAGGTTTCATATTGTGGAACAACATTATTGAACTCAAGAAAGTGTGTTTCAAACGGTTATTGAATTTACAGAGATTGCCTTACAAAATGCTTAATGCTGATATTGATTTTTGCAGCACGTGTAGAAAGCCTGAAACAATAAAACATGTCTTTTTTGAATGTTTCTTTCCTGAAGAAATTTGGAATCTTTTTTACTTTGACCTCAAAAGATGGAAAGGTAAAATTATTTGGACTGAAATTCTTTTTGGAAATGTAAATAAGCTAAATAAAGAATGTAATCTGTTCCATTGAAATTCTTTGGCATATTTAAATTATAAGAAACGAGGAGAAGCTCCAAGGTATAAAGAGGTTACTTACTTCAGTCATATGAGAGACTAATTTTTTAAAGTTACAACACAGGTGACTGTTATGTTAGATATATCCAGATATAAGTTCATGACGCTGCTAGAGAATGGAACATTGAAGGTCAATACCTCTAAGGCGCTGCATAGACAGACTTGGGTGTTCAAAAAAGAGGAAAACAAACCATTTCTACAAAGTCTGATGGAGTTTTTGAAAAGGTATAATGATGATATTCCCAATGAGGAACTAAGGAAGGAGGTAGAGAAGAAAAGCAAGGTTCGTTACCACATTAATGAGGGGGACAACTCTGCGATGGAGATTGTAAGATCTAGTGACAACATTTGTGAGATTGATCCCCCTATTGGATGGGGAAAATTGGACCAGTTTAGCAAGAGCAGGAACTTTTAGGACGACAGTCTTGTCTACTGTTTTGTATTTGGTCTTCATTTAGCAACTATGCGCATAGTTCTTTTTTGCATATGTCCTCCTTGTTACGTTTTTGTCCTTGATGAGCTGCCTGCACCGTGGCATAGCATAATTGACCTTTTTGACTTGGTCTTTTGTCGGTGACTTACCATGGGTTAATAATGTTTTGGTTAAGAGTTATTGTGGCATATTCACTTAGTAAAAATGCGGCCATGTGGTATAGTCCTCAGTGACGGATCTCAAAATGATTACATTGTGATTTGGAATACTCTTCCATTTGGTTTATGCATAAAATCTTTTTGTTTCATTTACTCAAACCCTAGATAGTGCCGCCATGACAGCTTCTTTTTGTGGGTTCATGAATTCTTTGGTCAGATTTTCTTGTGGGATTTTGATATATGAAAAAGCTTCTTGCTGCAGTTCTCTTGATGGTGAAATCTTCAATTTCTGGAATCTCTCGGTGCCATTACAGAATTATTCTTGAGAGAATCAAGTAATATCGTTCCATTATTCTCTATTCTTGAAAGATTTAAATTAGTTTCAAACGGAAGCTCATTTACTGAAATATATATGCTAAGTAGTCGATGCGCAGCCTCCAAGGCTGAATGCGTGGATGGATGCACATGGATCCGGATGCGGATCCGCGGCCAGTAGGGCCTTTTTTGCATTTAAAAAAAAAAAACAACTAATAAGCACTTTATAACATGTGCTTTTTAACATTTTTTAACCTTTTCTTTGGCCTCTAAACCCTAAAACGGCCCTAAAAGAGGTCATTCATTATTTTCTCAACTCATTTTGTTTGCAGCAAGCCTCTCTTCTCACTTGGTCTCCATTGTGGCATTTTGAAGGCAAACGGATTATTTTCGAAGAGGATCCTTCGTGGGGTGGGAGATTGCTTCCACGGAGAAGTTCTAAGCGTCTAAGGTAAGCATTTGATCCCATTCTTGAGTCTTTTAATGAATTTTTTTGAGTTTTAATGAATATTTTCAAGTTTGGGAAGAAACAAGTTTAGCTATGTATTTTAATATTTTTCTATCTTTTTTTGCACTTGTATGTTTGATGTTCATAGTTTTTTTGAATTTTCTAATTTAAATTTATCTAATTTCTTATTATAGCAACTGCAAGAAATTAGATTGTATTGTGCAAGAATGGTCGGCAGCTGTAGTCAAAGTTCAGTGGGAGGGCAAGGAGCCAATAACTTCAAAATTGATGTAGGATCTCCTTTATGGAGACATACCACAAGAATATCACAAGTTTCAGGAGGTGGCTCATATCTTTGGAAGTGTAATCTATCTGAGAGTAAACCATTCAATAGCTCATATTCTCGGGTCAAATTTCATTTTATGGGCCCTGGTGGTACACTAAATTTTGAGAATTTAGAAGTCCCAATCCATTATTAAGAAGCAAGTTTTTCCATACTAAAAAAATCAAAGGAAGCTTTATGACACAAATAAATAGAACTAACTAATCGAAGCCTTCAGAAAATGCTGTAATTTCGACTTGCTGCAAAGATGATGTCGATAGAGGTTGAAGATGATCTAATTTTAAAAATCTAAAAACGACCCAGTTCAGGAAATCAAATTTCCTATCTCCAGTAGAAATCTTAGCTTTTCACAATGTGTTTTGGATTTTCGACCAAAGCCAAATCCGAAAGTTAGGTAGTTATTTTTTAGTTAGTTTATTGTTTTTTCAAAATAATTTGTAATAAGGGTTGTGTCTTTTCACCTTAAAAAGGTGTGAAAGCCACTCAAACACATATATATACATAATGTAAAATGTAAAGAGAAAATAATATAATACAATTTCACATATTTGGATAGTTTTGGATCAACAACTGTAACATGAACTTGGATGTGCCATTTTTTTCAAAATCAATAAAGATAAGTGTTTTTTCTTTCATCTGTGGGAATTAACTCAACTTCATTTTCGATTAGTCCCTTGGATAAAATCTTTAGATTTTCTTCAAAGTGATAGTTTGATGTTGCATACTTAATTGATTAAATTTACAGCTTTCATTATCAATTGATCTTTTCATCTTGCATGGTTAAATTAATTGATTGTGGCCACAATCAATCGGTCTGTCATTTGAGGAGTTAAACTCAATTGAGATAGTTGTGGATTTGTCTTAAGATACATGCTCATCATAACGCCTTTGAAATGATATGTTTCTTGCAAACTGTCTCTGAGGTTGTACATAGGGTTGGGATGATTTTGACTCTATTGCCCGTGATAGAATAAGGCACTGGCTTAATCATTATTTGGATTATAGTTATTCAGTTCATTGTTTATAGTTTTGTGATATCTTATCTATCTGTTCATTTCAATTTACATACATATTTACTAAACACTCTTTCAATTACTCAAAGTATTTCAGTTCACAGTTTATGATATATTGCTTTGAGTTAGATTTCTTTCAAGTGCCTTGCCATACTTGAGAGAGAAGGTTTGAGGTTTGTTCTATCTGCTATAAAAAGCCTTAAGACTTGAAGGATAAGTTTAAGGTATAGGTCTACCAACCTTGGTTCTGCAGAGCAAGAATTGCAGAGGGTTCAACCTTGCCTTGGTTGAATCTTGTTAGTTGGCCAGATCACTTGGGTTTCCCAACATTGGATTGGCAAGTCCATAGGAAATCCAATCTATTGATTTGAGCACCAACAGATTGGCGACTCTGCTGGGGAGTTGTCTCTAAAAGACAACATTGAAGATTACCTAGAAGCTCTGGTGATATATTTAAGATTCTACTGGGAGAAAAGAACTCAGAAGACAGTAAGTATTTTCCTTCTGGCAAGAAGGTGGCGACTCTATTTAACAAAGCATTTTAGTTAGAGACTCTACTGAGGGAGAAGACTCAGAAGGAGATGGTGGATATTTTTTCAAATGTATCGATGATTTCAAAGAAATCCTTTTATTCCAGATGGCATCAGGCCATTGGACTTCAGCAATTTTGATTATGAACCTAGCAGGTTATCCCCAAAACTTTCACAACTTGTACCAACGTTCCATGGAGAATGGGATGAATCGGCACTGCAACATTGTGATGCATTTTATACATTCATAGAAGATTATGAGGTTTCTACAGAGGATCAAATAATGAAGCTATTTGTCAAGACATTAAAAAACAATGCACAAGAAGAATATGAATCATTACCTACACAGTCTATTTCATCATGGAGACAGTTTGAGCAATGGTTTCTTGATACATTTCATGATGCTAGTGAAGAGGACAACATGTGTTACTAACAGTATGAAGACCAAAACTGCAGCATGGAAGAGGATATTAGTATATCTCCACTTGATGCATTCTTTAGTTTGGAGAGATTTGAGGGAGAGTCTACACCACATTTATTCGTAAGGATGGCAAGCATTTATAACAAGATACCATCGAACATCATACCCCCACACAAGGAATCCATAAGACAATTTTGTGAGTTAGCAATCTCGCCAGATGACCCTGAGCTAAAGCTTTTCTTTCAACTATTAAAAGAAGAATATGAAGACAGAGAAAAGGAGGCTTATGATCAAATTGAAAAAGATGGCAATCTTAGTGATGAAGAAGAAAACATGTGTTATGAACAAAACATGTGCTATGAATAGGAAGAAGATCCAAATTACATTATGGAAGAGGAATCTTACATGTCCCCTTTGGATACATTCTTCAATTTGGAAAGATATGAGGGTGAACCTGCAATACATTTGTTCATGAGAATGATAAAAATTTATCGGGAAATACCTTCAGATATCAGGCCTCGTGGAAGGGAATTAATGGATAAACTTCATGAGTTAGGAATCTACCATGATTCTCAACTGAGAGTTTTTCTTGATCAAATATGTGAGGAATTGAGGGAAGAAAAGGATGAATATAGGGAAGAATTTACAAGTGCTCCAAATTTGAATGCAACTAAAGTTTGTGATCAGACTAAAAGGGCTCCTGTACATAAAAAGAATGATGACATTAAAGAAGAGAATTCAGATGAGATTGAAGAGGATCTTGTACATGGTGAGATTTGTATTGAGATAGATATCAATGACCATGATGATGAGGGAGAAAATCTTCTCAGTACAGAAGAAATTCAGCTTTGTTAGACATGGAATATCAAAAACATGTTGAGAAGAGTGGTCAAAAAAATTTCTCAATCCACCATAGTAAACAAGTTAATGGATCAACATATATTCAAGAGGTACTAGATCAAGAAGATATATATTGCCAAGAACCAAATAACGGAGATGAAATAGAACAGCATACAACATATAAACATAAAGAAGTTTCAGAGGAAAGCTCTCATGGAGATATGCCCGAGCCCTCTAAGTTCCTGAATCCATTGTTTAAAGAGGAAGTAGAGAAAGATGTGCTTGTGTTCTCTATGCCCTTGAATCCATTATGTGAAGGAGATTTTCTATACAATCAAATCTATCAACATCATGATGAAGGTAGCAGGCCTAATGATGATTTTGAAGTTGATAACACTCAAAATATGCATTCAAAAGGTAAGATATCATTCAGTTCATCCTATAAGCAAGATTTGTATCAGACTTGTGAAGATGAGACTGAAATAACCAAGCATAATGATGAGAATATGTTGAAGAAAAGTTCTGAAAATTATCCAAATATCCTATCTGATCAGATTCTTGATATAAGAGGAGTAATAGTTCCTGAATATGAGCTATCCTCAAAACTTTTATGTGAGGAGAAACAGTATCTGGATAATGGAAATGGGGCAAATTGTGTGCAAGGAAACATCCAAGAAGAAGAACTTAGCTTAGATACTTCTATGAATGATCATATGCACAGGGATCCTCCATCCAGAAAAGAACATAGTGCACCTGATGATTTCTCAAAGAAAAAACATAAATCAAAAGACAAAGACTACATTGATACAGTGGAACCAATAAGTATTCTCTATAAGGATGATATATCTAATAGAGCAAGGGATCAAATGTTGGGGCTAAATAATTCTGAGATTTGTTTGTTTTCAAATACCCTTGTTGATAAAGATAAGGAACAATATATTATCATATTCAGGGGATTCAAAGTGTTACGTGAACAAAATAAAAATTTTGACAGAGGAAAAGAATAATATTCATTTTGGGGGCCAGGGGCCACCAAATTAAGTTCAGACAAATATTTTATGAAGAGGATAATAAATTAATGGTCTTCTTCTCCAGAGATAGTTGGAATCTTGTTATGCTCACAGGGAACATACGTCCCCAGAAAGAGCCACTGGTGGTACCCTAAATTTTGAGAATTTAGAAGTCCCAATCCATTATCAAGAAGCAAGTTTCTCCATACTAAAAAAAATCAAAGGAAGGAAGCTTTATGACACAAATAAATAGAACTAGCTAATCGAAGCCTTCAAAAAATGCTGGAATTTCGACTTGCTGCAAAGATGATGCCAACAGAGGTTGAAGATGGTCTAATTTTAAAAATCTAAAAACAACCGAGTTCGGCAAATCAAATTTCCTATCTCCAGTAGAAATCTTAGCTTTTCACAATGTGTTTTGGATTTTCAACCAAAGCCAAATCCGAAAGTTAGGTAGTTATTTTTTAGTTAGTTTATTGTTTTTTCAAAATAATTTGTAATAAGGGTTGTGCCTTTTCACCTTAAAGAGGTGTAAAAGCCACTCAAACACATATATATACATGATGTAAAATGTAAAGAGAAAATAATATAATACAATTTCACATATTTGGATAGTTTTGGATCAACAACTGTAAGATGAACTTGGATGTGCCATTTTTTTCAAAATCAATAAAGATAAGTGTTTTTTCTTTCATCTGTGGGAATTAACTCAACTTCATTTTTGATTAGTCCCTTGGATAAAATCTTTATATTTTCTTCAAAGCGATAGTTTGATGTTGCATACTTAATTGATTAAATTTACAGCTTTCATTATCAATTGGTCTTTTCATCTTCCATGGTTAAATTCAATTGATTGTGGCCACAATCAATCGGTCTGTCATTTGAGGAGTTAAACTCAATTGAGATAGCTGTGGATTTATCTTAAGATATATGCTCATCATAACGCCTTTGAAGTGATATGTTTCTTGCAAACTGTCTCTGAGGTTGTACATAGGGTTGGGATGATTTTGACTCTATTGCCCGTGATAGAATAAGGCACTGGTCTAATCATTATTTGGATTATAGTTATTCAGTTCATTGTTTATAGTTTTGTGATATCTTATCTATCTGTTCATTTCAAATTACATACATATTTACTAAACACTCTTTCAATTACTCAAAATATTTCAGTTCACAATTTATGATATATTGCTTTCAGTTAGATTTCTTTCAAGTGTCTTGCCAATATTGAGAGAGAGGGTTTGAGGTGTATTCTATCTGCTATAAAAAGCCTTAAGACTTGAAGGATAAGTTTAAGATATAGGCCTAACAGCCTTGGTTCTACAGAGCCAGAATTGCAGAGGATTCAACCTTGCCTTGGTTGAATCTTGTTAGTTGGCCAAGTCACTTGGGTTTCCCAACATTGGATTGGCAATTCCATAGGAAATCCAATCTGTTGATTTGAGCACCAATAGGCCCTTCTGGTAAAGGAATGGGAATGTGCAAAGGAAGCGAAAATGGGAAGGGGATGTCTCATGCACAAATAGTAGGATTTATAAAAGAACAAGAAGAGGCTGATAATTTGGTTAATAGATCAAAAAAAACATCTTATCAACCTCCATCTGGAAAGAACAAAATGTAATTGCCCAATGAACCAGTTGAATCCTCCAAACATTCATTCTTGCAAGTACTTGTATCGGAAGTGGAAGAGGAAGAAGAAGAAATTACCGCCCGCAAGAGAGGTCCATTGGCCACGGCATTTAAAATGGAGGTAAAAGAGCTTGCTGATCAAGCCATTGCACGTTGCCTCTATGCCAATGGTCTTCCTTTCAACTTGGTGAGATTACCATATTGGAAGGAGATGGTGGCAGCCATCAATAAAGCACCAGTTGATTACACAAGTCCCGCGCATGAAAACGTGCATACCACCCTATTGCAAAAAGAGAATACTTCTAGGGCCCGTTTGGTTGGGGAATTGGAAAATGAAACAAATCATGGTTATCCATAGCCTGGTTATGCAAACCCTGGTTTTCATTTTTTGGGACTGTTTGGTTGCCCTGGAAGATGGATTTGTAAATCC
>MU224121.1:92182-102562 GCA_018584345.1 Thuja plicata
TCAAGTGGTTAAACTTCTTTCAAAGGACCAAAGCTCTGATACCAATTGTTAGAAACACTGAGAGGGGGGGGGGGGTGAATTAGTGTTTGTCTATTAATTATATTTCAGCACTTTAAACATAAATCAAACATACATTCAATGAAGCTTAATAAAAAAACTCATAACACATGATATGATTACGAGGAAACCTTGATCAGAGGAAAACCCTGGTGGGAATTAGTACCCACAAATATTGCACTAGTATAATGAACATGTTAAAGTTCCTTTGCCCTGTTAGGAGCAGTCTTTACAATTCAAGTACAATGACCCTGTTAGGAGTCTATTACAAAACCCTGTTAAAAGTGTATGGCTCACTGCCTGAGCTCACTACCCAATAAGATGAAGGCTACAACCTTCTGATAGTTGATATACACTATATAAAAAATGAACTGTTGTGATGACACTATTGTCTGATCAGTTTCATTTATGCGTTGATGCTCTTACTCTCTTAAAGAGCTTTATCTCATACTAACTTCACTATACTGCTCTTCTATGTCTTTCTTATGCATTTTCTTCGACACTTGTAATATACATTTACATTACATATTTATATGTTTATGTCTGAATAGACGCTACTCAAAACAAGACTATAGTCGGCCCTAAAAACATAATACACAACGCTTCCAAACAAATTGGCTTAAGCATGTTTACAACAAGACTAAAGACATTATTACAAACATATAATCAAAGGCACTTGGCCTTTACACAACAAAATAATTCACGCTGATCCAAAAACCTAAGTCGGCTCCATGCTCTATTTTCTAAACTGTAGTATTATTGTTCTTCCTGTAGCTTATCTGTACTATCATTCTGTACTATGTGTGTCTGGACTTAGCATGTGCACATGTCATAGAACATATATCTGAGCATGCATATTCTGATTCGATCCCTCACACGTGCGCTGATGGGATGATCATTGTATATCTATGTCTGTCCTATTTTCCATACTTAGTCATTTTGTCTTCTTTGACAGTAACTTAATATGACTTTGTTGCCATAATGACAACACAAAATAAGTCATATATCCTCTGGGAGTCAACTTGCCAACAAGAAGGTCTTTAAGGAGATTGATAATAATTTTTTCTTGAAATCCTCCCCGCAACCACTAACTCGCAGACCTCCATTTCCACAGAACCTTCCCCAGCCCATGTTCTTTCAACCTCGAACCTTAACTCTGTTATCGATATGGAGGTCATGAGGCCTCATGATTCTGATAATGATGACCTTGATTGGAAAAATGATTTCTCCAAATCCAAAAGAAGGGGACGCCCCTTGGGCTCAAAGAATAAAGTTCCCTCAGTGAAGGGTGGTGAGGTTTCTACCCACTCTGCTAATTCCAGTGGAAATGATGGGTCCATGGACCCAATTTGCGTTGCATCAGCCACTGGTTCCTCATGAATTGCATATCCTGGAACGTTAGGGGACTTGAATCCCTGGACAGGAAATATATTGTTAAACATTTTTTGGATACCTTTAAAACCATCGACGTTATTATGCTACAAGAATTAAAAGCTATCGACTTCATACTTAATGTTAACCTTGACTTGATTTGGAAAGATGTTGTCAAGATAAACTCTGATCATCCGAAAGGAAGGGGTGGGGTAGGATTATTGATCAACCCTAAATGGGCCAAGTTCATAACGGATAAAGGTATCTCCCCTTGTAATAGGGCAACCTAGGTTACTCTTAGTACTAACTCTCTCACCTTTGGCATCTGTTCCATTTATGCATCTAATGATGCCAAAGAAAGATCGACTCTATGGTCCTAGTTGGCTTCCCTCTCAAACATACCTTGGATATTTGGGGGGGACTTTATGGTTGAGTCTCAAGTGGATAAGATGGGCGGACTCCCCTTCTCTTGGAAAAATTTGGAAAAAGAGCCATGGGATAAAATGATACATTCTAAACTTCTGTTTGACCCCTAAAGGACAATGATAATACTAATCATAGCCTCTGGCATACTTTGTGTAACTTCCAGCAAGGCCCTGCCCAGATTTATGCCAGACTTGATAGATTTTACGCCAACAGAAATTGCTTTTCCTTCCTTCCCGATGTGCAAGGAAACCTGGTCACTGTGACCCCCACATCTCTCTCTGACCATCATCTTATCTCGGTGTTTGTTAAATTTAATGACTTCCAAGCTCCCCCAAAGTCTAAAAGCCAGAGGTTTATCCTTAATTCCTCGCTTCTCAAGGATGTTGATATCCTTTCTGCCATCCATCTTATCAGGAACATCAACAAGAATTGCTCATCATCCCTGTCATGTATTGACATGTGGCAACACAACATACATACATGGCATGCTCTTCTCCAAACCCCGGGGTAGAAAAAAGCCAAAGATTATAGGTTTATTGAAAAGATTCTCTCCTCCAAGCTGAGATCTGTCGAAATTGATGCTCAAAACAATCCCTCTGATGCTAACCTTGTCCCTATTGTTTCTAGGGCTAGGGATGATCTTAGACGACACCAACAGGTTAAAGTTCGGGGAGCCAGCATTAGGTGTCGTGCTCACTGGCTCCAACAGGGAGACAGGGGCTCCAAGTTCTTTAATCTTCTCAAATAGAAGCAAGCCAATGAAGCTATAAATAGGCTTGTTGTTGATAACATTGAAATTGACAATTTAGAAGGTATCAAGAAGGCATTTGCCTCATTCTATCAAAACCTCTTTACTTCTGAGGAGAATGAGGAAACTATTTCCCTCAGAAATGATTACATATCTATCATCCCCAATAAGATCTCCCTTCAAGACTCTGAACTTCTCGGACAAAGCATCTCTATGGAGGAAATTGAAAAACCTATCAATACTCTTAAAAATGACAAGGCCCCTAGACCCGACGGTCTTCTTGTGGAATTCTATAAAGCCAACATAAGCTGGATATGTACTGACCTGTATGACATCTATAATGAAGCCTATGCCAAAGGCACTCTGGGCAGCTTTATTAACAAAGGTATTATTAAATTGATCCCTACGGAAGGGAAAAAACTCTTATTAAAAATTGGCGACCCATTACCCTCGTTAATGTATCTTACAAAATTCTTGCTAAGGTCTTGGCCCGTAGACTTGAGAACATTCTACCTAAATTTATTAACTCTACTCAAATTTTCTTTATTAAGGGGAGATTTATCCTTGAAAACCTCATAACCAGCTGGGAAGCCATGAACTGGACTAAGACCTCCCAACAGAACACTGCTATGCTTCTCCTTGACTTCAAGAAGGCCTATGAGAGAATTGAATGGGATTTTATTAATATGATGTTTGGGGCATTTGGGTTCCCTGAAGTCTTCTGTAATTATACCAAGTTTTTACTCAAGGATGCATTAGCCCAGGTTGATGTTAATGACTCTCTATCAGAGTCCTTTGCTTTGGGTAGGTCTATCAGACAGGGTTGTCCACTCGCCCCTGCTCTCTTTGTGATTGCCTCTGAAGCTCTTTCTTATATTCTTGCAGATAACACTCTCTCTCCCGCGGTCAAAGGTATCACCTTACCCAATAATGATAACTTGATTAACTATCAATTTGATGATGATACCAATATATTCGTTGAAATGACTGAACAAAACTTTGATATTCTGCAAAATAAACTTGATTCTTTCTGCTCTATTTCTGGTGCTCGATTATCTCAGCCAAAGTCTATATGCCCTGGCTGGGATGACCGACCTCCTGACTGGTTCAATAAGTTTGAGATTTAGTGGGGAGGGCCCAACATTATTGTTCGATATCTGGGTATCCCCTTTTTTGTTGAACCTTCTCTCAAAGATATGTGGCTATGGGTGAAGAACAAGATTACTAAAAAGTTAGATAAATGGTATAACAGATCCTTATCTTTGGCTGGCAGGGTTCAGGTTTGTCAAAAAATTATTTCATCGTATAATATTTACTACTCATCTGATTGGATGTTCAATAACTATCAAATTCTGGAAATTCATAAGGTCATTAGAAACTTTCTTTGGCCGGATGGTAAAGGCAACAAAAAAGTGCATGTTGTTAAATGGGATTGGTGTTGTATAGACAAGCAACTTGGGGGCCTAGGGTTAAAAGATCTTAAGGTTCAGGGGATAGCCCTGGCTACCAAATGGATCTTCCACTGTTTAGAAGGGGATGAACCTTGGAAGGTTCTTATCAGATGTAACATTGAACGTGGATTCCATAGGAAGGCTAAGTCCTGGAAGAATCTCCCTTTTAGTGACCTGCTTATGGGAGGATTTCATGTCACTGTTTAGGGCTTAGTTGTTTTTAAATCTATTTGGAAAGCCTAGGAGTCTATTAAATTTTTTATTTCTAATAAGACCTTCCATTATCATAATCTTCTATATGGTGAAAGGTCGATTTGGTGGAATCTCCACATCTTGGGTAAAACCCCTCGCGTTGTCCCAAGGTTGCTCGGCTAAAATATGGAATAATATGAGTATCTCTCAATTCATTGACCTCTTTGAGGAAGACTATCTTATTAGATGGGATGAGATCAGGAGCAGATTTAACATACCTGTGGCGCAAAAGAAAACATACAACATGATTGTCAAAGCATGCAAGGATCTTCCCTTTACTTGTCATGTTGACTCTCATAGATTTCTGGACATCACATGGTTGGATGGCATTATTTTTTCCAAAATAAAAGCCAAATATATATATATATATATATATATATATATATATATATAGTATTCTGAGTAACAACAATAATATTATTAATCATGTCAATAATTTCTGGTATTCAAATTTGGAGGTTAATTGCTAGAAGAAAAACTTTACTAGGTTGTGGAAATCTCCTATTGAACCTAAAATCAGATGTTTCAAATGGTTGATGTTTCTCAACAGACTTCTTATAAGCAAAGACCCTTCTTATACTGAATTTTGTAGCTTGTGCAAGCTCCCTGACTCTTGCAGACATATTATATTTGATTGTAAATTTGCTAAAAGTATTTGGTCTATGTTTGGTATCACTTATCCTAAATATTTAGATATATTTGAAATGATTAATGGACATATATAGGGTTTAAAAAAAGATACTAATATGATTTGGAGCATTTTATCTTCTAACATCCTTTGGCAGATTTGGAAATGCAGGAATGAAGAGAGGTATCAGGACATTCACAAATCTCTTACTGAGTCTTTTCAAAAACTCATTTATTTTAAAATTTATTCTCAAGGTCTGTATCAGCATGATGATTGAGAGGGAGAAGCTTATTAGGTTCCTCAAAATGGGACATTGTACCATGTTTGTATTTGAAATGAAAGATGGATATGCGTGGCAAAGACATATGGACAATATGGCTATCTTCGAGAAGACTGTGAAGAAGCGGCACAAGGAGATTAGAAAGAACAAGGACGCTACTAATGACCAGATTTACACGCTGAGCCAAATCCAGGCAAAGAAATGCATTGTCTGGATGGAAGGCCCTATGGGGTGGACTGCCTGGGTGGAAAATCATGAGAAAATTTTGCATTAATTCCTTTCTATAGTGGATGCTTTCCTTTTTTGTTAAATATGTAATTAATACTTTGATACTTTGACTTGCTCTGTGTGAGGCTTTGCCTCCAGATTTGGATTCTTCAATGTATATTTTGATTCCCTTATAGTTAATATAAAAAAAATATAAAATTAGAAAATAATTATAAATTAGTAATATATAAAAAAAAATTAAATTAACTAAACAAGTTTCTAAGTTATATGCTATAAGAATTATAAATTAATTTCAATATATAAAAAAATCAAGCTATCATATACTGTCCAAAGGTGCTAAAATGGTCATTACGACCATCAAATTTTAAGCCTAGTTGCAATTATTATTGGTTGCGTCCATGTCACTCGCAGCTAAAATGGAGGACAAGGATCCGCCACTTACTGATTTGCAAGTAAAATAGTATCTCCATTACACATTTTAACTTCATTCATTACCTCCTGTTCAGAGTCCTACACAAATCGATCATCCATTATTCAGAAGATTTTTCTCTCTTTTTTTCACCAGATTTCATATGGTTGATTTTTCGATTGTGGAAGAAAATCAATTTCATTATTATTATTCATCTTGTTATTCCATTTCAATTTTTGTGTGAATGGCTATAAATTTGAGCCATGGGTGTGTTTGTAAAGAAATATAGCATTATAAGGCAAAAATATTGAGACATTGTAATTTTTTTTTATACTATTTTTCTTTTGTTATCGTTATGTTTTTTAGTTTGTAGTTATAGTGTCATCTTTGTAATTTGTTTCTAACTTGCAAAAATACTACTACTACTTTTGTTTAGTTATCTAGTTGTTTGATTGTAATTTATATTATTTGTTTTTATCATTAAAAAATTAATACAATATTATTTGTTTCTATCTTGGGAAAAAATATAATTTTTGTAATCTTTATTTTTTGTTTCTAAAAGAAATAACACAATTAAAAATAAAAAAGATGATAAATTATTTTATAGAGTATAGAAAATTCATTTTAAATATATAAAACATATTAAAATTATGAAAGATTGATTTTCATATGAATATAAATCAAAAAATATTAACTTTGGCTATTGAAAATAATTGAAAAAGTAATTTGAAGTAAAATAAAATTATAATTTCATGTTTATGACATTATATAAATTAAATAAAAATAATATGAATTACGAACAATAAATATTACATATAAAAAATAAATGATTTATAATAATTGTTTTAACTAATTTTTTTTTATATAAAACATATATTATTTAGCTATTGAAAATAATTGAAAAAGTATTTTGAAATGAAATAAAATTATAATTCTATATTTATGACATATTATATAAATTAAAAAAAAAAAATATAAATTATTTAATAAATATTACATATGAAAATAAATTATTATAAAAATTGTTTTAACTTAAATTTTTCTTGTTTTTTCTATGTTGAGTGATGGTTGTATCTTGAAGATGTTATATATATCTTTGTTGCTTTGAAGGCGAAATAAGAGTTGAGAATTATAGATTGCAAGATCAATTGACAAGGTTGTGAATTGTAAATTACAAAAGCAATCATGATAGTAGCAGCTATGAAGATTGTAATTGTTTTCTTTGAGCAATAAGAATACTAATACCTTGCGCCATGGATGTTTCCTTGATCTTTTGTTAAATTTTTTACAATATAAATCAACAACTTACATGTTATTCGTCATTCTATTTTATTTCCTTTACTATTTCTTTGCAACTTAGTTGTGCTACAATATTTAGTTTTGTGGGTTTATGCTTCAGCTTCCATGACAAGATTGTCCACTTCCTATAATATATCTCTACAATTAAACAAAATATGGTAACGAAGCACACAACCACTACCAAAAACTTCCCCTCTCATATTGAGGATCTCTCAAGATAAATCAACAAGTAAGTTGTTTAGTATTTAATTTCTCATTTACAATTTGCTCGGATAACAGACACGCCATGGAATCGACATGTGATTGAAAGATGGGGACCTCAAGGAATTTTTTGAACTCTCCCATTTCTTGAATGAGTAAGGAAAATTGTCACAGAAAAAATACCCACATGGACACAAACAATTTGTGAATTTTATCCAGCAAGGCGTGAAGATACAGGCACCTAGTATCTACGATGACGTACCTATGAGCATCTTTATTGGTTCGACATACTAAACCCCACAGTTGAAGACTTTATTTTACGAAATGTAGTTCACTGTGGAGATGATAGTGATTCTGAGTAGAATAATTGATTATTTATAGTAATGCAATGAATTACTTCATTTGAGAGACATGCTTTCAAGCTTTCAATGTGACTCTTTTAAGAAACAATATATTTTTCCTAGAAAAGGTGATGTAAATTTATGTCTTATTTTGTTTGAATAATAACATAATAATGTTCAAATTTGATGAATTATAGCTCTAAGATAAAAATTAAAATTCTTATGTTCAAAGAAAATCCCAGAACAAAATCAAAGTTGAATATAAAAATTGTAAGCAAACTAAGTATGTTGACATTAGTATTGATATATGTTATAGATAATATTCAATTATAAAGTTTTTTTGCAATATGTTTACATTTAATTTTTCTACATTACTCTAAGAAGTTGACATCTTCCATATTTAATTGACAAGTGCATAATTATAGGTGTGACTATAATAATTAAAAATGATGACATCTAAATTGCTTCTAACGTATATCATAAAAATTCCAAGAATGCGACTTATTGTTCTTATGTTCAGTGCATGCACAAATGTCCATGACATGTATTCACACATATCTATCTATTTCAAGAACAAAAAGCTTAAACAAATTTAAAATAACAACCGAAATAGTGTTGCTTTTATAAAAAAAGAATACATAATTGTGTATCTCACTACAATATTGCCACTATTTCTTCATTTGGAAGAATGTCTTCGTGGATATACATGTCCTCTAAATTATATTTGCTCTCCCTATATGATACCTTTTAGTTACAAATTATTTTAAAAAAAATATTGTTTTCTTTTAACAGAAGATTATCAAAAGAATGCATGCTTCTCAAAATGAATCTAAAATTGTCGTACCAAGTCTAGCTGCCTCGATCAACTCTGTTGGCACTTCTCAGATGCATATTGATAAATTTGCAAGATCTGTATTGGAGTGCTACTATAAAATACTTATAGATTTTGAAAACACAACTTTATCTATTGATTACATTGATGAGAATAAAATTTTGCAAATGAAAGATGTGGAAAAGGTTAAGGAGACATATACTAGAATCGTTGCTTTTCCAGATTTTATGGAAAAAGTCTATCGTGATTATTACAAAAATAAAGGTAGAAATATTATTCTCATCAGTGAACATTTTGTAATGTCTTTACACCAACAAAATTAACTATCATTGGAAAAGTTTTGATGTTTTTTTATACGAATTTTTTTTTAATACATGTTATAACCCGTTTATATTATCATCAACAATATATAATCTGGTCTTCATGACATTGTTATGGTTTAAGAGTGAATTGTATTTCTCTTATTATTTGAATCCAAAATATATATATGTGCATTTCTATATGCGACACAAAATTTATTTTTTAATTACATGTGTTTTATTAATTATATTTTAGAAATGTGAAAGCTTTATTAAGTTTCACTATTTGGTAACTTGAATATAATAAGATATAATTATAATAGCTATTTATCATAATTACTAAAAAATTTATAGCATAAAAAAAAATATCATTCATATTTACAATTAAAATTTATTATAACAATTTAATCATTAAGTTAAATACAAAAAATGAATATTTATTTGACCTCAAACAAATATATTTAATAAAATAATAATAATAAAATAGTTTAAAAATCTTGAAAAATTAAGTATAGTTATAATCTTGTATATGATTACTTGTAATATCAATCAAATACATAAAGTATATATGTGGAATTACCTTTTGCTTTTGTTAACAATTATTTTTCGTTGATTATTACTTTTTTGAAATTGAATCGTTTCAACCTAGGAGTAAGCCGAAACCTAATTCATTTCTAAACCTTCGATTAAGACCTATCCTTAGACTAAATTAATTTATTCAAATATATCTAAAATATGTTATTATATTTCAGATATATTAAAATATGTTACTATATTACAGATATGTTAAAGGTTAACTCTCGATTAAACCATTTCCTTAAACTAAATTGTACTCTGACCTTAACACGAAATCCAATTAAATCCTCACATTAAATGAGTCAAACCCTCATTCAAAAACTATAAACAAAGTTTACCATAACCATAACAACACTTGAAAATAAAATTAATGAAATCCTAATCCAATTGAAGACAATTGATGCCAACTCCTACAACAAATAAAAACTACACCATACCAATTTGAAACCCATGTCACAACACTTATCTCTAAAGTTGAATAAGCACTATCTCTAATTGTACCATAAAACTTGCATACACCATAAAGTTTGCTTGAACTTCATCATATAAAGAAAATAAGTTAAACTCTACGCAAAACAAAGTTAGACTATAAATTAAAATTTCATTACCCATAATAATTTAAATAAAACCAAAACAAATCCTATTTATACCCAATTCCCCACCAAATAAAATACTATCCTAAATATTAATTGAATAATACCTTACTTTATCAACACCAAATAAAATATTGTCTCAATCATAACCGAACAATAGCCTCGCTCCATTTGTTACCATAAATATATTCTAAACTACATAAACTAGGCTTTTCTCTATCCTTATAAAAAAATAATTAATCTTAACAGTAATACTAGACCAAACAAAATAAGAGCCCCTAACACTAAATCATTTTTGTTAAATCTTTGATCAGATAATAGATATTGGATTCTCTTTTATTTTTGTATATATATAATCTCAATCTATATATATATATATATATATATAT
>MU224121.1:139726-154179 GCA_018584345.1 Thuja plicata
CAAACACTTAGGAGATGCACCAAAACCCTTCTCCTCCACCCAAGAAGCTAAACGCAGCCAAAACAAGCGAAATAAGAAAATGAAAAAAGCGGACTGGGCGTGCGTATTTACTGGCATAGCGCGCGAGATAAGTTGTTTACTTATCGCCGAGAAATGGCGATATATCGCCGAGATATCACCAACTTATCGCGGCGATAAGTTTAAAATCTCGGCAGGAAAAGTGGCGATAAAATCATGTCATTTCTCGCCACCAGTGTTTTCTCGCGAGAAAACGATATATCGGCGATATATCGGCGCTATTTTAATCTATGCTCCAGCCTGATACAGAAGCAACTAGTGGCTAGAAAATCTGATTTTATATTGTTTTATCCATGAAAAGGAAACCGTGACAAGAAGTCACTCAGAAGGAAAAGGTGAGGTAGATTCATTTTTATTTAAAGAAAAAGAGAATTGTTATATTTCAGAATCTATTAACAGGAAGATTGCAGCTATTTGAGAAACTCGCCAAATAAGTCTGAAGACATTGGAGAAAGAAAGAAGAGAGCAGTTCTGAAAATTCGAACAGTAAAGAGTCTCAGGAGGTGAATGAGTTGTTGAAGGATTGGTCGCAGCAGTGACAAGAATATTGAAAAAGTGAAGGCACACGAAGCCTCCCAAAGAAAATAAATCGTTGTTACGAAATCAAGCACAAACAAGGTGAGTTTCAATAGTTTATTTCAATGGGAAAAGGGTAAAACAATAAATGAGAAAAAAATTTTGGAAAAAAAATTAATGGAAGTTAAGAAATGCAATTCAAAAATGATAGCAATTATAAAAGAGAGGCAAAAAAGAAAAAGATGAATTTTTAGATGAAATTGATAATCTTGAGAGAGAATTAGAGAAAGTTAATAAGAAAAATGAAGAGTTAGAAGAAAAGTAAAGGTATTCGATAATGTGAAGAAAAAGAATGATTATTTGGAAGAAAAGCTAAAGATATTACAAGAGGAATAGTTTACAGACTAAGTTACCACATTCATCAAAATTCGGAATTCGATTCGTCCCAAATTCGGAATTCGATTTGTCCCAAATTTGAATTCGTATCAAATTCGACATTTGGCTGTGTAATTAGTCCAAAATCGTTAAAACGGACCCTGGACGAATTTTGAGGTGTCTAGAACGAATTTGGAAAATGACAGCCGAGCCTAGAACAAATTTCAACGCGTTTTAACAAATTTAGGTCGGATTTGTGGGAATTTCAACTTCGTTTGACTTTCAACGCTTTGTTTTTATTGTTTTTTAATTCATTTGTTTCGCCTTACACCCTAAAGCATTGCGTTTTTTTTGTATGCCGCGGTTTTAGACTTTTAGCGAAACATTTTTTTGTATGCAGAGGTTTTAGACTTTTAGCACACAGAGCAGAACAGAAGTCCATTAGAAGACGTCTTTCCTCACTGGAGCAGACTGTGGGTGGACTGTGAATGCTACATTTTTTTCTTTGGACTGTGGATGGACTGTGAATGCTACATTTTTGCCTTTGGACTATGGGTGGACACTGGACTATGAATGCTACGTTTTTTCCTTTGGACTGTGGGTGGACTGTGAATGCTACTGTGGACTCAGAGAGGTATATGTTATACAAATGATTCAATGAACTATGACATTTTGTGCTATGTGCCTCAAATTCTTATTTAAAATTAATTCAAATTCAGAGAGGTAACTATTTTTAGTTTTATATTAATATTTTTTTTGTTTTGTTTGTAAATTGTTGTTTGTAGATTCATCATTCAGACTCAAAGAATGGCTACAAGTGCTTCTAGCACCGAAAACTCCCGCTTCAAAATAGACAAATGCTCTCCACTATGGAAATATGTGGAGATGGTTAAACCAATGCTAGGTGGAGGAGGTTATGTGTGGATTTGTAGCCACTGCAAAGAGGAATTTAGTAGCTCTTACAGTAGAGTGAAAACACATTTGTGCTTTATCCCTCAACAGGGCATTAAATTTTGTATAGGGAAACCAAGAGTTAATGGGGTACTACCTAAAACCTTTCTTCCAAACCACATTGTGAACAAATATATTCAAGAGCAAAAACAAGCAGATGAAGCAGCTGGGAAGGCAAGTTCTCATCCTTTGCAAGATGCTAGGAGAAAAACAAAAACAACATCTATGTCTTCAACTTCCACTCCCAATGAACCACCCGTAGAGGGCCATCCATTCTTGCATGCTCCTCAAGAACCAATTGCAAAGAAGAGAGCAATGGGGCCCTTGGAAACATCATTTCAAAATGAAGCTAGAGACATTGCCGAGGAAGCCATAGCGAGATGCATCTATGCATGTGGATTGGCATTTAATGTTGTTCGCTCACTGTATTGGCAAATAATGGTGAGATCAATTAATAAGGCTCCAAAGGGGTTCAAGGGCCCGGGTTATGAGAAGGTGCGCACCACTTTATTGGACAAAGAGGTAATCAATGTAGAGGCTTCCATGCAGCCCATCAAGGATTCATGGATTGAAACAGGTGTGACCATAGTATCTGATGGATGGAAAATGCGAGAAATCGCCCTTTGGTCAATGTTATTGCAGTGTCCACAAGAGGTGCAATGTTTCTAAAAGTTGTGGATTGTGAAGGAGAGGTGAAGGACGGTCCTTTCATTGCAAATATTCTCATCGAAGCCATTGAGCAAGTTGGCCCTAAAAATGTGTTCAGGTAAAAACCGAAAATGCCAAGAATTGTAGGGCTGCCGGTTTATTGGTTGAGGAGTGCTTCAAACACATTTTTTGGACACCTTGTGCTGTGCACTCACTCAACCTAATGCTGCAAAAACTTGGCACTAAGGTTGAGTAGATTAAAAAAATGTATGAAGAGGCACAGGAGATCCAAATGTTTGTCACGAACCACCATATGACGCAAGCCATATTTAGACAATTCTCGAAATTCACGCTCTGGAAGGTAAGTTCAATTGTTTAAAATTTAAACATGTTTTAGAAATCTAGTCACTTTAGTTTAGTAAATTTTCTATGTTTTTAAATTTAAATTTTTATGTTGATTTTAATTTATTATTGTTTTGAATTTGATCTTAAAATAGGTTGTTGAGACCCGCTTTGCCTCCAACACTATTGTTTTGAGACGCCTTGTCAAGGTTAAAGAGGCATTGTCTAGAATGGTAACAAGTGCTAACTGGGGGATATGGAGGCAATCTAATAGTGCCAAGGTAGCTGCCATTAAGGCATTGATACTGGATGACTCTTGGTGGGATCGTGCTTAGTACCTTCTGAAGTTCACCAAGCCTATATTGAGCATGATCCGATAAACTGACATGGATAGGGCTTTCTTGGGTGAGGTATATGATGGCATTGACTCCATGATTGAGGATATTAGAAGTATCATAAATAAGAAAGAGGAAGATCCTGACGAAAAGTTCTTCAAGGAGCTACAGGTAATCATGGTAGAGAGATGGAACAAAATGACTACCCCTTTGCATCTACTTGCCTTTGCATTGAGCCCCAAGTACTATAGCCAATCCATCCTCAATGAGAGTACCACTAGAGTTGCTCCATATAGAGATCCTGAAGTTGGTCAAGGGTACAAGGCAACCCTTCGAAGACTCTTTCCCGTGCACCTACGACTTGCAGTGAGGTCTGAATTCATGAGTTTCGCGAGCACTGATGATTGTGGTATTGAAGCTCTTGCAGACAAGAAAGATGCTGATGCTCATAAATGGTGGTACTTCCATGGAGAAATATACCAGCTGTTGCAACCCATTGCCATCAAAATTTTATCACAAGTAAGTTCTTTACTCTTAAGATTCTAATTTCTAAATACTTGTTGATAAATATTAAATTTATATTTTAATAATTTATATTCAAAACTCTTAACTCTCTAATTTCAAAATTGTAAATCTTGATAGGTTGCTAGTTCATCATCATCCGAGAGGAATTGGAGCACATACTCCATCCACTCAATAAAACGCAACCGACTAAACTCCAAGAAGGCAAATATCTTGGTCTTTGTGCATTCAAACTTGAGGCTCACAACACACAAAGACAATACTTACAAAACAAGGGAGGCACAGCATTGGGATGTTGAACCAGAGTCTGCGGAGTTGGAAGGCCACTTTGATGCACTTGCAATTGATGATGCTGATCGTGAGCTACCTAGTGATGTTGAGGCTGATCCTGAGGCTGGGCCTGACGCTGCTAGTATTGATGCTAGTGGCATTGTTTGTGCTTCTAATCTGCAACAACAGAATGATGATTTTTTATTATATTTTGATCACTGATGACTGATTATTAATGTTGGCATTATTGTTTTTGAACTGAAACATTGATATGGTGGTGTATATTGACATTTTGTTATGTCATTTGAACTAAAACGACAATATATGTGGTGGTGTATTTTGCTATGTTGTTTTATTATTAGCATAGTAATGTATGAACTTATTTGCTGCTGCATATGTTTACATATATATATATATATATATTTTAAAAATAAAAATAAAAAATTTCTTGTACAAACGAACCCAGCCCCAAAAAAATTTGGACGAATTTCAAACCCGATTCTCGAAACCGCATACGAACCGGAATCCAAACCGACAACTTAGTTTACAAATGAAGGAAATCTTAAAACTAAAAGAAGAGAATGATCAATTAGCATGCACTGAAGATCTAATGGCAAAGCCATAGGTTTGTGATGTTTCATGTGGTACAAAAGATTTTGTGTTCTTTGTTTGATATAAGTGTGATTTGGATGAAGTTGTTTGTGAGCAAGGTGATAATATCTTTGAGTCTGTATATCTTCTTAGATGTGATGATAGTACATTTGATAATGTAAATGTTGTTAGCTGCTTTGAAGACAATGTTGGTTTGAAAATCATGAAAAGAATGGGATACAAATGTCGGGGATTAGGAAATCATAAACAAGGAATGTAGGGTCTAGCAAATCAATTCAAGGAATGCACTGCTCTCATTGTAACAAAAAGGGGCATACAAAGGACAAGTGTTGGGATTCACATCCTTGTACCTTATGTGGATTGAAGAGTCATTGTTAAAAGACATGTTGGAATAAAGAATTGAAGAATATTCAATAAACCTATGTCAGGATGCATGAATATGGATTGTGGATGGAGTTATGGATCTAGTTGGAAAAAGATAACAAGTATCGTCAAAACGTTGTTCAAGTATAGATGTTCAAATATGAAAAATGACAGCAATCTTAAAAAGTTTGATTGTTCAAAAGAGATAACAAATGTTTTGAGTCAAAAGAAATCATTGTCTTGCACGATGTCTACAAAAAGTGAAGTTGCAGAAAGTTCTAGAATGAAATTTTGATGGTTCGAAGGGCTGTCGTAGAAATTGGTGTGATTTGGTTGAACTTGTTTGTGAGCAAGGTGATAATATGTTTTAGTCTACAAATGTTCTTAGATGTGATGATAATGTAAATGTTGTTAGTTGTTTTGAAGAGAATGTTGGTTTGAAAATCATGAAAAGAATGGGATATAAAGGTGAGCGATTAGAAAATCATGAACAAGGAATGAGAGTCAATTGAACCAATAATAAGGCCAAAGTATGAAGGCCTTGGGTATGTCATAGGTAAAGGAAATAAAGTTACAAGTGTTAAATCAATTCAAGGAATGCAATGCTCTCATTGTAACAAAAAGGGCATATAAAGGAGAAGTATTGGGATCTACATCCTTGTACCTTATGTGGATTGAAGAACCATTGTGAAAATATAAGATAGAACAAAGAATTGTAGAATAAATTAACGTTAGGATGAATGAAAATAAATTGTGGATGAGGTTATGGATCTAGTTGGCAAAATATGACAGGTATGGTCAAAACATTGTTCAAGTGTAAATGTTCATAAATGGAAAACAATAGAAATTGTGAAAAGTTTGAATGTTCAAAAGAGATAACAAATGCTTTGAGTCAAAAGAAATCATTGTTTCACAAGATGTCTACAGAGAGTGAAGTTGTAGAAAATTCTAAAACTACTATCGTAGCAATTGGAGGAAGCAATTTCTATGATTGTTTTGATGATTGATGCAATTGTTATTGCAAAGGGGATGTTTGTTGGCAAGTGTATAATTGATTCCAATGGAAATTTCACAGAGATGAGTGATAGATGCTTCAAATTTTGTAGCAGATTTGTTGATATGACATTGGTAGTTCATTTCAGATTTTGTATAAGTTGTTGGTGATGGCTTTGGACATTGTTTGGTCCTAAAAATTGCAGATTGTGGAATGAAGCTTTTACGATTGCAAGTTCTAGCATTTTCGGAATTGTAGATAGAGAAGAGATCTAGCGGAGTGACTCACAAATGATTAACTATAGTTTAATCATCTTTGATTGGAGTGAGCACAAAAAGAGTAACTCCGGATGTCATTGCATCAATGACTGGAGAATACAAATTCAACATTTTTGGGAGATGGAAAGAGAGAGAGGAGATTTATTTTTCAAAATGTTCATTATGGGGGAGAAAGGATGGAATAATGACTATGTTTTTCTCAATGTTCATTATGGGGGAGAATGGAGGATATTGAACATTAGTTAATGTATTTAGTTATTAATTTATAAGTAGTTGTATTTAGTTATTAATTTATAAGTAGTTGTAGATTTCAGTTATATCCTAAATCTATAGATTGTATATTATGGGAATTTTTCAGTTTCATTATTGTTTTCATATTCCTTCACACTTGTTAAGAAAGTGTATAGAACTTTACCTTTTGTGCTTGCTTGCTATATAAATACATAATTTACATTACATCTATATTGAAATACCAGGAAATGATTCAAAAAATGAATATAGAATTTTTCAATTTAAGTTAAATTGATTTGAGTGGATTTTCATTTTAACAACAATCCAAGGCTCTTTGTTCATGTCTGCTGCATTATCGATAGTATAAGCAATTTTCAGGTTGATATTATAGGTACAATGATGTAACAGCCATTTAATGACCTGTGTCCACCTCCTGTCAACTCTAGCCATTTAGGTATTTTAAAATTTACTGCATTTACCATTTATTGTAATTGTAACCACTATAGTGGGTTAGTGAAGGTTTCCCATTTTGGTGTGGGATTTTTGACATTTGTTTATTAGGGGGCTACATTGCTTGTAAGTAAGAGAGTGTTGGGGAATAGGCAGGAATAGTTATTTTGGAGGTGAATTTGTTGTTGCATTCAGTTCAAAAATAAAAGAGATTTTTATTTTTTCTGTTGTTGTCTGTATTAGGGTAAATCTAGTCCTCATACCTACAACAACACAATAAGATCTAACCACAAAGATCTATTAGTAGCAATTAGTATCCCTAAACATCAAGAGAGAAAGCATGATAATGGAAATGCATAAACAACAATAACAAATGAAATCAATTGAAATCCAAATGATATGCAAACCAAATAGTCCTTCCTTGTTCTTCTCTTTCTCAATGCAAATGTGTGCTCTCAATTTCTGCTCAATTGGACAGCATGATAATTCAAAAGTTTGTAGTTGTGAATTATGAGAATTAGCTCTCATTATATAGAATTTCTAGATTTCAATCAGGATTTTGTGATTGAGGAGATGACTGAAATAGATTGAAGAGTCAACTGGGTTTGATTGAATAGTTGAACTCAATTGATTGGATAGTGAAGTGAATAGATTGATTTGTTGACTCATTTGATCATGAGTGAACTAAATTTGATTAGACTGTTGACTAGATTGATTGAGAGATGAGTAAAATGATTGATTAGTCAACTGGATAGATTGAATAGAGAACTAGATAGATTGATCAGTCAGAGAAAGTGATTGAATAGTCAGACTGGGACTTAGTGTTAGTTAGAACTAGAAGAATAATTAGAATTAAATAAATTGTCATTTATTTAATTTTAGGAGAAAAGATTAATTAATTCCAATCATCATATAAATATAATAATAACAATGAGGAAAGCATTAATTAAATAATATAATTACTTAATTAATTGTGAAGATAAGAGATTAATTAAATAATACCAATTATGTTGTCCTCAATTTTGCATTCATAAAATTGAACAACCCTATGCAATTCTCAAACGATTGGTAAGATTTCTCTCTAAGTTGGTCGGTGTTCTGGAAGAATTTTGCTTAACGGAATCAATTATCCCTTGGTTCTCGTTCGGTCTCATTTCTTACAAGTATCCGGTTCTTTAGTTTTTCTTGTTTTTGCTTTCCTATTTCTGGCTTTGTTTTTGTCTTAGGTTCGTAATCTTCGTTTTCCCAGTCGGTTTGAGTCCTTTTAGGCGCCATTTGGGTTAGTCAAACTCAGTTTTAAGCTTTTTAGTGTTCTCCAATGGACCTTTTTGAATAGATTGCATATTGTTGAAAAATTGCTAGAAGTTAAAATTTTTCTTGTCAGTTACATGGATCGAAAGTTTATTCTATATACGAAATGGATTTTAGATTCCATCTTAAATCTTCGCTCCATTCTGTGAAAATTTACTTGGTAATTTTGATAACAGTGGGTTTTTCTTTCATATCTACATATCGAGTTATTAAAATTCTAAGTTGTGTATAGAAATCATATTCTTTTTCTAAGAAGTAAACTTTTGAATATCAGCCTAAAACATGTTAAAAATTGTTATTTAAAATGTTTAAGTTTCTATCTTGACAATATAAAAGGTGGAATTTATAAATGAAATCATATTCATTTATAAGTCTTTGCATTTTGAAAGAACAGTGGGGTTTCTATTCATAAATGCATATAAAGCTTATTTATAAGTTTTATTTTCATCTTTTGTTATTTTAAAAAATGGCAATTTTTCTTAGGAAGGCATGTGCTGTTTATTTCAAAATGTGTTTTACTCTATCTTCGAATGGAAGGCGTTGAATGCATGTCATTTGATATGTCATGTGGTATGTTTAAAACATATGCTATTAATCACTTAAAGTGCGTTTTCGTTTGAAAGCTGGGAAGGCGTCGTTTACAGTGTTGGAAACATAACAAAGCATATGTTGGAATCAAATATGCACAACTCTCTTTAAAAACCATGGTTGTTTTTAAGTTATAAAACAATGGCTTTCTTTTACATAAACATATGCTTTTGCTTGTTTAAAACCCATCATTTTCAGCTAGCCCGCAAGGTACATAAAGGCGTTGAATTTAGAGTCGATTGCATAAGTTAATGCATATGTATCTGCCTTCATAGAACTCGTGGTTTCACTAAAGATGCATGGTGTCTATTTTATGTGCCAAAACATATGTTGATTTAATGTCTTAACGTCATATGGTGTGTTTCGCTTCTTCATAAAGCTCGCAGTTTCACTAAAACATAAGGCATCGATTTTTAATGAAAAGGCATGTGCGTTTGGAAATATCACAAAACATGATTTTCCTTCCTAAAGACCTGCGGTTTTGATTAAAAAGATTTGGGCGTCATTTTTATATGCTTCAACATATATGTTTGAAGAGTAAAACATCTGCGCTAGCCTTGTAAAAGCCCACGGTCAAGTTTTAAAGTGCAAGGCGTCGAATTTCGGTAGGAAAGCATATCGCAATAGATGCTTTAAAACTTTTAAAAAGCCACAGCTTATATGTAGATATAAGGCGTCGATTAACAGCTCCAATGCTTTTCTTTTCAAACATAAAACATGCTTTCATTTTTCCAAAATGCGTGAGTGATCAAGGCATCGATTTCCACTCTAATTGCGTATCTTTCCAATGCATATTGCTCACTCAAATGCAGCGTTTTCTTACCCTTTAGTCATGACGGGTTTTTTTTAAGAGAGATTTGCATCAAAAAATGTTAATGTTTCTCATCACAAGAGCTGCGTTTTGAGAGAGAGCTGCGCCTAGGGCATCACATGGAGATCACAGTTTTTATGCAATCAATCCCAAGAATCTCGCCATAATTTTCTGCATCTTTTGCTCCTCCTTTTGGGTAATTTTGGTAAGATATTATTGACTTGTTATTTAAAAAACGTTTTGCTTACCTTTTTTATTTTGAAATGCATTCAAGTCATTGAATGCATTGAATGAGCAAGAAATTGAAATTAGTAGGGTTTGTTGTTGAAAACTTCTTCTTTGCATGCTGGTTTTAAGCAATCTAGAGCTGCATTATGGACATTTGTCTTTCTTTTCATGACTCATGTATTCTTCATGAAGAAATTATCAAAAGTAAGTGTCTATATATTCTGTCTTTTCTCTTCAAAGCTAAATTCAAAATTTTTGTTATCATTTCCAGAATTTTGTTATTTTGCTTGAAAGAAAATCAGATTTGTGTCCTTCCCTTTTTGCAAACAAAGAAGAGGTATATTTTATGTTTCTTTCTTTTCTTGTGTTTTTGTTTGGTTGTTTTGTTTGTATATATGTCTTTTTTCTTCTTCTTCTCTCATCTTCTCCAAGTTGCATATGAGAATGTCATTTATTCTCATATGCAGTCAGGATTAAAGACCCCGTTCTCAGAGATGTTCTTCCCCAAAATGCATAAAGAGATGAAAGAAATGAAATCCTTCCAAATATGCAATCAGCCTGTAAAAGTGCACTTTCCATGCTTCCATTTGAGGAAAAGTTTATAACTTGCTGCCCACATGCTATCCTTCCTAAAAAGCTCACCTTTTCCTCCTCATATGTTTTCCTTCCTAAAAAGCTCACCATGCGATCCTTTCGAGAAAGCTCACCTTTTTCATATTCCCATTTGAAAAGGAAATAAGAATGATTAGTGCTTACCTCATATGCATTTGTCCTTCAAAAGCTCACCTTTTCAGCTCATAAAGGGTCCACTTTGTTACAAATGAAGATATTATAATTCATTTACATCCCACAAGGCTTCATGCTTATCTTTCCTTTATCTTTTCGAAAGCTGCCCGCTTTTGAGTATTAACAATGGATCTTTCCCCTCTGAATGATGAAATGCTGATTTTCTGGAATTTCCATGTGACAGTTACTGCAGCTGCTAGTTTGGTCATGTCAGAAGGAAGAACTACATCCCCAAAGGACAAAGGAAAAAAGAAGATGAAATATCAATATGATAAATATCAGAACTCTATCATCCCTTCTCATATCACGTCCTATGTAGAAGAGATTCGAGACACGAAGATTGGGCACCTTAATATGGAGGAATTTCTGACAAGGGTGGATACATCCACCAAGGATGAGATGATCAGCATCTGGGAAAGTTATGTTCATCATGTTTCCACTTTCCCGATAGCTGCTCTTGAACCTGAGTTTGTGATGGCATGTGCTAAACATTTTGACCCTACTTCTCAAACCATAAAAGATCAAGATGGGAAGGTGGTCATTAGTCTAGATTCAGATACTATTGACCGAGTGTTTAGAGTTCCTCCAACCCTGGCTATACTGGATATGGCGGTGGAGAAAGCTCTCAGAAGTTGGGAAAACGGGAAGACTGCCTGTGTGAAATACATTAATGAGCATTGGTTAATCACCAAGAGACCTAATTTGGTGAGGTGGCCGAAAGGAGTTCACAGATCTGATTTTAAAGAGGAGGTTCATGACCTCATAACTCTACTAAGCAGATTAAGAGGTCTCAAGGAGTCTAACTTTTTTGAACCTTGAATGTTCAAGTACCTTTCTTTGATTTTGAAATCAAGGCAGCGAATATTTTGGGGCGATTTCATCAGTAATGCTATTTGTGAGCAGTTGGAGCAAGTACTTAACACAAGTACTTTTTATATGAATTTGTACTTGGTTTACATTGCTGTTGCCTTGGGTTCTTTTTCAGAGCTATCTGCCAGGGGAGATAGGATGCAAATACCAATATGGGATTTCTATGATTAGTTACCCTTTCGGGCAAGTCGCATCCATTTCAGAAGGGTTCAAGACGCGTTTTTTGGTCATTACCGATGTCTGTTCGATAAAGAACTCCCAAATAAACATGTTTCTGATGGAGCATGGTATAAAGTTAGCGAGTATGGCTGCCTATTCTTTCAGTTTCCGAATTTCACTTACCTAAGGGTGGGATACTTCAGGGGTGAACCATACACTCTACCAAGGTATCCAACAGATAAGGTAATTCTTATGGAATTAGCTAGACAACTCATGGCTGTACAAGTACATCAGAATTCTTTGCATAGGCCTGGGGTTGGTATTTCTTCACGCAATCCATTAAGGATTGGTGGATATTCACTTGATACTGTCCCTAAAGCCAAGAATATGGAGTTTGAACTTCAAGAAATCAATTTGAAAAAGTTCATAGCTCGGAGTTCATTTGACTGGAGGGGTATGAATGATAAGATCCGGAAACAATTCAGCCATGTACATCACCTGGAAGATGTTTGGATTGATCTTCGCATTGAGGCATAAATCATCAAAATGGATTATTGCAGACTCACCGTCAAGCAAATCATAGACTTCCGTTTGGCTGAAATTTCAGATGGAGTTATAGACGATAATGAGATCCTGGATCCGAAGTACAAAAAGTAACGAGTTAAGAACTTGCCTGTTCCACCACCATGCTGGTCCGTAAAGGAAAATGTATCCATTTGGGATAGATTTCAGAATGTCTTCGCAAACACCAATATTTGGCTGAAGAAGAGAGGCATAAGAAGTATCAAGATCAAGCCCGGTCGAGATTTTGACCCAGCTGGCCCCATAGGTATGAAGTCTGAAATCCGAGGAAAAGGGAAAGGAGAATCTTCTGCGTCAGAAATCAAGGCTGTCCTGAAACTCGCCATTAGAGGAGGAAAGATCATGGTGAAGGCCCCCACACCAAAAACATCCTCCAGAGCAAAAGGTCCAGAGATGATCAATCTCTCAGACACTGAGGAAGAACTACAAACTTCTACTACTCCTAAGATCACCCAAACTCAAACAGTAGGAGAAATTCAGGGTGTACATGAGTTAGCTCAAGAAACAGACGAACCTCCGACATCTCCAGTGGACACAGATGTAGAATCTTTTAAGCTCAGTTGCCTCCAGAAGCTATTGTTACAGCTACACCCATTTCTTCTGCCAGCTACACCCATTTCTTCTGCCGCTCCAGCGCAAAATGAAGATTTGTCACATGTCTTTGATGATCTTCCTGAAGAATTACCACGGTTAGATACTCTCATGTCCAACAATGACCTAGTTTTCCAGATGGAGAAAGAAGATAAAAGAGATTTGAAAACATTTGCTGCAGAAGTTCCTCAACAAGAGAAGCCAGTAACCACCATGGTTACTGCTGATAATTCATCTTCGTCTTTTGTCTTGCCTCCTTGGCTAGGCACTATTACTCAGAAAAGGAAGAAGCTGGAGGTGCCTCTGGAGGATTTCAAGATTGCACCTAAGGGTAAGACTCGGGCTGGGAAGGGTAAGAAAGCTAAAATGCTTTCGAAAATCATTGTAGATGATCGAAAGGTGAAGTATGTTGAAATAGCAGAGCCACTTCCAAATGAAATAACAGAGGAACCTGAGAGCACAGGTTACAAGATCACAAGGGTGGAGCTAGGGAAGCAGTCATTTGCAGGTTGCCAAATGGATGCTCAGGATGCATTTAATCAGTATACTAAAAGAACTGATGAACTTTGGCAAAAGAAACATCTGCTAAAGGAAGAGAATGATCGTCTTCGTGATGCTCTTGAGAAGCTTTCTTCTCAACAGGAGGATTTGTGTTCAGGAAAAGAACGACAGCATGCTAAGCAGTTAGAGAATAAGGGCAAAATGGTGAACAATTGGGGCAGCCAGATAGAGGATCAAGGGATCATAGTTGTTAGGGATGTATACCGGATACTTAGGAACTGTTAGAAAACAACAGATCAACTGCATGAAGTGATTGAGATTTTTGATCAGCAGTTGAAAACTCTAAGTGAAGACTTAGATGTTTGGAAGAAGATGGCAAAAGCTGATCTGGATGTTTTGTGTACTTATGAAATAGTCCCTACAAAGGAAATGTACTTTGAGTTCTTAGATCAAATGATGAATAAGGAGCGAGTTCTGAAGACCCTAATCACGGAAGTGCATGAGGCTTTGCAAGAATGCGTCAAGCCTAAAGAAATTATTGTCAAGTTCTTCAAAGAACTAGCATGTGAGCTAATATCAAAGAACGAGGAGCTGATTCCAAAAGAGCAAGTCCTATCAGGATTTGTGCAAATGATTCATCAAGAATTAGAAGATGATTCTTTCAGTTGTAGTTCTATGGATAAGTTAGCAAACTACAGGATGATGCTGACTCAATTTCAGAAGGATATGGGTCGATGTAATGGAGAAATTTCAAAGGCAGCAAGTTGTGCACGCTGAACAGTGAACATTGCTCGACAGACAGTCTCACCAGATCTAGTCATTGTACACGTCTCTTTGTCAATTTGAGACGTGTATTAACTTTCTTTGAAAAGTGTTTTAAGACACTTAGTTTTGTAAAAGTGTAGAATCTTTGACAGATTACACGAAAATATGTAAAGTAGTCTCATGTAATCATGCTACAAGGACATTAGGTCCTACAGCATTGAATAAGTCAAAGTTAGTTAGTTGTTGATAAGCTTTGAATAGTTCAAAGTTAGTTAGTTAGAGATAAGGATAGAATA
>MU224121.1:163180-175636 GCA_018584345.1 Thuja plicata
ATGCATATTTGAATTCTCTCTATATATAAAAATTCCCCTATATAATTGCCGTCCCCTAAGGTCCCGTCCCCTAAATTTTGGCCTTGACCCGTACCCGTACCGGAAACACGTCCCCGTCCCCTAAAACATCCCCGTCCCGGAAACTCCATGGAGCATAGATTTATTTCTTTGTCCATCGCAAGTTGCCACATTATAGGGCAAAGAATACTTTGAGTATACTGTATTTGCATTAGTTGCTACACTGTTTTTGTTGCTGTTGTGTATAGATCCATATCAATGAGTGAACCGTATTGAACTTGTAGCACTAGAGGTGTTCTGCCTCACACAACTCTTTCAGACCTAAAATATAATTTTGAGGTGAATTAATGTTTTTTAAATTTCCTTGTGCAGTCAATTAAAGACAGCTCTATGACAATTCAAATTAAAGACAAGTTAAATGTTCTCTAATTTTATCAGTAGCTTCATTAGACCTTGTAATCTTTACAAGGAGAAGGTTGCTCCTGACTTTGCTCCCTAACAAGTTATCAGTTACCCTCACCTCTAAATGCAGAGGCTAAAACATCATATATACCAAGATTTAAAAGAAAAGAAAAATGACAGAAAAATAGAACAGCAGGAAAGGGCTCATGGATTGTAGGGAGTGGAATACCTGGATTGTAATCACCAAATATAATCTCTGCAAGGGCTTGGCCTCCAGCTTCACCAGGGTACCCTGCCCAAATGATACTGGAAATGCTAGAGTCATTAACTGCAAAAGATACATCTACTGGACCACCACAGAGGACCACAAGCACCACAGGTCTTTTAGCTGCACGGGAGACTTCAGAAACTAACTTCTGCTGTTGACCTGGTAGATTCAAATTGATTCGATCGTGTTCCTCTCTTTCTTGGGTTAAGTCTAATCCAACAACTAAAACAACTTCATCTGCTTCCTTTGCAATTCCTATGGCTTGATTGAACATAGTATCAGATGAGCAAGCCACATTTTCACATCCTTGCGCATATAAAGTGTTCTTGACATATTTCTGCAAGCCTTCAAGTGGTGTTATGGTCCTACAAGGAATCCCTGGATATTCATAAGCAGGGAAGGGTTTTGAATGAGTATGATGCCCTTCTTTATCTTCATATGAACTTAATTTCCAAGCATCACAAATAGATAGTAAATTAGATCTAATAAGTTTATAAAGAAAATTATCCTGAGGAATGTATTACTTCATGAAGCATTTGTAGGGGATACCAACACTTCACTAGAATTAGTACTTGAACAGAGGCCACAAAGAAACCTTGAGTCTGGTTAACCTAATGAAAATTGATTGGTGCACCAGATTCAATTTCTTTATTGTCCTTCAAGACTTGGTCCCTGTTCAAGTAGTTGTGGAGTGCCTCTACTTGTCAGATTAATAAACACTTATCTAAGAAATCAAAGTAGAAGCTAACCATGGTAATTCCCAAGGAGAATAGTTGCATTGTTGGCATTGGGCCCGATGACAACTAAAGACTTGGTTTGTGTTTTTGATAGAGGCAAATGTTTTCTGCTGTTCTTGAGAAGCACTATCCCCTGCCTTGCAGCATCCAATGCAATTTCTTGATGTTCAGCTGAACACACTTCATTTGTCTTAATTGTACCATACCGTTGTTGGCTAAGATCACCAGAGAAAAGCCCCAAACGCATGCGTACAGAGAACAAGTTGTAAAGAGCTCTGTCGACATCTGATTCATTCAGCTTTGCTTTCTGGATTGCTGATATTGTGTATCTTTGCAAATAATCTCCACAGTTTAGATCCATTCCTGACAAACAAGAATGTAGATACTATTGTCAATTCAGCAAACACAATCTAATCTTAACTGATATTTAGAATCATTTTCCGTCTTCTCTTTGACATTGATGTTTAGAAAATACAGGTATTGGGTGTTCCATCCCTTACATTTATTCCTCTTTTTCTTCATATTAGCTCCTAGAGTTATAGCCCTTACTCTTCTAATAGAATCTCCTCTAGAAAACCCAAGAATAAAGAACAACACCTCTAAAACTGTCTGATATCAGAAGCTCAAATACATAGTTCTTTATCTTTGTCCATAATTAATTCTGATTAGATCATAAAGATATAAATCTATTTTACTCTTCATACAAAATCTGAATCTCATCATAAAAGTGCTAATTCTAAGTTACAATTAGACTAAGATTAGGCAAGGTGATTCTGCGTCACCATATGACCAATATATATTCCAAAGACTCTGGAAACATCAGTATATCATTGTGGGAGAAAATGCTACTGATAAAAGTGTGGTATTATTAGTGGAAGTTAGAACATACATCTTTAAAGAGTATATGACTTCAAACAAATTCTGCTTACCTGCTTTTAGAACATCTGCTACCGCATCTTCTGCAGTTGATGCATAATGATGATCAGTCTTAATGATTGAAACAGCATCACAATCCGAGGTGATGTAGCTGGAAAACACAATGAAAGAACAATAAGTTAGGATGCGGAAATTCTATTAAAAAGTCCACAAATGACTTAAGTGGATCAATCTTCACAAACTAAACAATGGGTTATTATTAATGTAATTGGTTACCCTTGAAATCCCCAGTCATGTCTCGCAGTGTTGGTAAGGAGGTCATAATCAGCACAAGCAGGGACTCCATTAACTCTGTTATAGGAGCACATGATACCACTTGCATGCCCTTGCTCCACACAACTCTTGAATGGTGGTTGATATGTATCCAGCAAGTCTTGTTTAGTCACCTGATGATAGCCAATAGAAAACAGTGAAATCAAATCAAATGGAACCTTTATTGAAGGCCATGTAGTATATACAAGAAGTGAAAAGTTCAAGACAAGTATTGCAGTTACATTTAGATTTATTTATAATGAATATAATACATCCTTAATATGCTTTAGTTTTTAGTGAGCAAGCTCAACATGTGTAATACCATATGTATTACCAAAGCCTATAATAGAAACAGGC
Source organism: Thuja plicata (assembly GCA_018584345.1). Taxonomy (NCBI): domain Eukaryota; kingdom Viridiplantae; phylum Streptophyta; class Pinopsida; order Cupressales; family Cupressaceae; genus Thuja; species Thuja plicata. The sequence goes on from MU224121.1 coordinate 166,151, forward strand.
AATGAATCCTACTTACCAAAGCATTGAAAGAGTAACGAGTAGTGCCCTCCCAGCTATCTAAATCATATGCTGTGAAATGCTTGCAGCAGGCAGAAGCTCTCAAAGTCTGCTGGACTCTAGGTGATCCCCTTGTCTTATCAGAAAGCATATCACCTTGCAATCCACGGACATAGGCAACTGCATACCTGCTAGCCACAAGTGGATCTTCTCCAGGTGTTTCTTGACCTCGTCCCCATCTAGGATCCCTAAATATGTTTATGTTAGGTGCCCAGAAAGTCAGCCCAGATGCCTGCCCTGCATTATATATTGCCCTTGCCTCAATGCCAGTAGCCTGCACAGCCACAAGATTCTTTATCAAATCATAGCTCAAAGATTGTCAAATATAAGGTGAATGTATTGAGATTTTATTTTTACCTACTGCTTACATATCTGGCTTGACAACAATGCTAAAGCATTTGATACCTGCACCTTTCCAGATCAAAATATAAGTATGGCTTATAACTGATACTCAATCGGCGGTTTACAATATTATTTTCCTAACAACCGGCATGCTCGTCATAGGTCATCTAATAGTATGGGCAATCGTGGTTTCCAACATTCACCAGCTTAAATACTCAGGATTTTTATTATCATCAATTAATCTTATCTTTGAGCCTGGATGCACACTAGGCAAGGTAAAGTTCAAACCATCTAATCAGGTACACAGAGATGAAACTACAGAGCTTTAACCATTAACAGAGCTGGGCAGAGACGAGTTGTCATATGATTGGGTCAATAGGATTCTCCTGCTTAAAGCAATGAGTGGGCATCCCCATTGAAGAATTTATCTATAGCTTTGAGCTCTATCATCTTAACAAGGGCTGTATCTTTAGTAGAGTAATGTCTTTGCATGTACATCTATTAGAGTAAAGGCAACCCTGTTGTCAAAAACGTGGATGTGATACTCTTAGGTTTTTACCATTTTTAGGGCTAGGGTGTTCCTTTATGCTACTGGCTCACTGGGATCACAAGGCTTCCAGGCACCACGAGCTTCTCTATAAGCTTAGGTTAGCCTCGGCACTCGAATCTCACCAGCTCAGAATAAATTTAATAAAGCAACAAGTCTCAATATTTAAAAAGCTCAAAACAAACTAAACACAAGTTTAAGAAATCTGGGTAAACCTAATCTTACTATTGACATGACAAGGCAATTTTCTTATAAAACTTATACTTGAGCAGTAGCATAGCTACTTGTTTCAAAAAAATTGTTTCATTTGGGAGGTCAAACAAATTTGGAAATCCGGAGTCTGAAAAAAAGGTAAAATTTCCACACAAATTGAATATCTGAACCGAAGTTGAACAAATCCAGCAGGTCCAAAAGTTCTGGATCTGGCCAGATTTGGTAGCAATGTGCAGTAGCCTAGTAGTAGGATTACAAATTTTACTGGGAAGACCATTCATAACAGGGATTAAAGTTCAAAGCTTGTAATATTAGATCTTCATTATTCCCTGGAAAATGTGATTGGGCTCTTCGATCCTCTCTCATGGTAGGTAGCCTAATAAAGGCAGGGAGTGTAAATCTTCAGCTTTACTAGATCAAAATTGGAAAAGAACTAATGATCCTATCATCCGTTTGAAACATTCATTTTGAATCATCAGTGACAAGATGTGGTCAGCAGGTTGTAAGACTGTTTTACTAACACCTAGTTTATTCTTTGTTACTTCTCAGGTAATGTTGGTACCATTTCAAAAGAATCCACATAAGCCTATTCGTATTAACTATACTGAAGGTAATCTATGGTTCAGGAAGACTTTCTTAACAGCAAATCAACTATTCTAGCCATATTATTTCCACAGTCCATGTCATTGAAATCTTTGAAATGCATCTGGATGCAACATTGTGATGTAAAAAACTCTCACAGTTAACATCCAGAAGCATCTGTGATTTCAGCAGAGAAATTTCTTAGTACTCTAGCTGATCTAACTGGCACTCGTGTTATGTTTCTGCAGGCTACCCAAAATATATAAATTGCTCATTTTCAGTGAACAATTAATAACTACCCATCATATTCAACGTTCCACCACTAAGCTGTTTTTGAAACTACTATAATAGATGTTAACCAAAGGAATAAATCAGTCCATTGAAGACAGTTTGAGGACCTATCAAATTTATATCCTCTGATCATTTTGTGAATTCAAAACTAGTAAAAGGACCATTTAGAATCATTAATCATCACAGCTGAGACTTACATTGAAGGTTTCTTTCGAGTTTTGAACACTAATTTAGATTAAGTTAGATGTGAAGCTCATTGACAGGCATTTTAATACTGATTCACATCACCTTACATGTGAAACTCATAGATAGGACGACACCTAATGGAGGGTGGAAGAGGAAAAAGAGATTGGATGACCATCCTTGTGTATTGCTCTACCTATAGTGACATTCAGAACAAATAAATTAGCATCAGCAATTGGAATATTGTTGTATAAAGTTCATGTTGGATAAGTGTTAGCATTTCTTTTAAATTGGATTTTTTTTAGGTTTTTCCATTTTTATCCATATTTTTATGCATTCGTGTTCGTCAGATTTCTTTTCTTTACATACAAAGATTTTACTCAAAATGATTTTTGCAGATAAATAGATTGCCTTTGTTTTCTATATAATCATTATAATTTCAAATTATATATACAGTACTTTAATAATACAGGTTTATCAAACTCCTTTTCTACACTTTAAAGGACAAGACCTACAAAATCAAGGGCATTTATAGACAAAATTAATAACAAAAGATTCACCCTCCAGAAGGAAACTGCAGTACCTCACAGTTGATCCTTGATTTGCTCGTTGTACTCCTAAGATTTCATATTAAATCCAATATTTGACCTTTTTCTGCAATATGCCATAGACTATTTGATTGATAAAGTTATTTAATTAATAACAAAAGATCCAACCTGCAGAAGTAAACCACAGCACCTCATGCCCAAAGTTGATCCATGGTTCACTTTTTTAACTCTAATTTTTTACATCAGATCACGTCTTTGGACTTGTGTCAATTGATAGTCATTGAATTAATTAAAATGCCACCCCATTGCTACTACAAACAATCAAATTTCTTAAAGAATCTAATAGAAGCAAGTCCAACCTTCGGCAATCCATATTAACTAGACAAAAAGAGTTTGAAATTGAGGAGAAACCAACTTTCCATATACATTTGGGCCCAATCTATTGCCCATAGAAATCAGGACTTAAAACAAAGTACTTGTAGATTAGAGTCAACACAAAAGATACAACGGCCCAATCTATTGCCCATAGAAATCAGGACTCAAAACAAAGTACTTGTAGATTTGAGTCAACACAAAAGATAAAACTGGAGCTTTGTTAGAAACTTTTAGATAACTTTAGGTGTACCAGGGGAAACAAGGCATGTTAGGTGCACATTGGCATCAGACCGTGTAGACCTAATCCTAAGGATGAGAAACAAAGGGAGGTTTCAAATGCAAATTTTCATGAAGATCCATTTCTCCAGGTTGCCCCAACAACAGCAACATCCCGGTGCGGTATGTTGTAATTTTAATGTATAACAGTGGGTTCCAAAAAAGAAAAGAGGAAGGAGACATTCTTCAGCAATAAAAAAACCTAATACCTGGTATGAAAGGAAATTGAAAACCCAACCTGAGCAATGCGGTACCAGAGCCTGACATTGAAAGAAGCAGCAGTCAGAATGACTTGAGGAAAACTGGTAGCTGCCTTAACAGCACCATCTAATCGAACACCACCCCATGCAACCCCATGCAGAGCCTCCGACCACCATTGATATTTGGGCACTCCCAACCTTCCAATGCCATCTGCGGTATTACTCAGCTGCGCCACTTTCTCCTCCAAACTTAACTGCGAGATCAAATACTTCACTCGCTCTCCAATTGCCTTGGAGCTGTTACAGAATGCGTAAGTTCGAGTAGCAGGACTTCTCAAATCACAAGAAAATGGCGGCTCAATTCCATAAATCAACAACCCATTTGTTGCGACATTGAAGAGCAACAACCAGGCAATCCTCATTGTTGCCTAGAAAACACAAGGTATGAACACAGAATCCACCTCTACCAACAAGCTCTCACTCTGACTTTTTATCCTGTAAAACTGATATGAGAGGAATGGGGAACCTTTGTCAGGTTGTGTAAAGTCAGTAGTAGTACAGTGCATTAAATGCACTGGACTGGAGAGTACGCCTTGCACCGACTCATAGGACTGGCTTGGTAGTGATCATCATTTCATTTCATTCATTTCATTCTAAAAACACCCACCATTTCAAGCTCGTGAATTTCAGAAAAAACAGAAAAATGTTCCCTCTTATCTTCAAAGAAAGCTAATTCTTTACTTACAATAAACAAATCTTCATGTTGAATCACTGCAAACTTTAGCATCCTTTTGATCAAGCCAATCAAGTTTCACGTGAATTTTGTTACGACATTTTGGAGAAGGAAAAAAACAACTCTTCTAGACGGGACGATCTACATGCGATCCAAGTTCTCGGGAGTGAATGTACACCTTAATCTCAGACGTTCACGTAGACAAAAATTCAATGAATGTGTTATGTTTTGCGTTGGAAATATAAAAGCTCTAGTGGAAAGCAGGAGACCAGAAAAAGTAGATTGCGTGTCTGGTCGACACAGAATAATCGACGTGCTCAAGATCTGCATGGATAAGGGGAGGCCCGTGAATCAAAGGCGGGAGCAATAATTCCATTTTGACAAATGTTTGTAAATGTTTTTAAAAGAGATCAACTTATGGTTGTGTGAATGAATAAGGACAACAAGCTTAAAATATGTAAATGCTTTATGTACATCTAGGTTCACTTAGGGCCCGTTTGGCTGCTGGAATACCATATCCTAGATATGGTCAATTCAAGAAGATGCTTATCCTCAAAATAAAATCTGGAATATGGTCTGACCCGTTTGGTTCACCCAGAAGATGAATGAGAAAATGCATAAGGAATTTTAATTCTTTATTTTTTAATTTCTTTGAATATGGTGTGTATATATGTATGTATATATACACACATGCACACATGTGTATATATACATACATACATGTGTGTGTATATACACATGTATACACACATGTGTATATATATACACACATGTGTATATGTGTATATACACACATGTATACACATATACACACATACACATGTGTGTGTATACACACACATACACACATTTGTGTACATATACACACATACATGTGTGTGTATACACACGTGTGTATATACTCATACAAGTGTGTATCCGTGTATACACATATACACACATGTGTATATATATACACATACATACATTTGTGTATATATACACACATATATGTACACATGTGTATATACACACAATACATGTGTGTATATATACACACATATGTGTATATACACACATACATGTATGTATATATACACACATGTGTATATATACATGTGTGTATATACACATGCATATATACACACATGTATATATATACATCCTTATAGCAATATAATATACATCTTTATAATCACGAATCCCACAAAATATTAAATTTGGTTTTCTAAAAATTGGAATTCCCATTCCACTTATTTTGAAATTCCAATTCCACCTATTTAGGTGGAAGATGATATTCCCATTTTTTGGGCAAAATGAGAATTTCGGAATGCCAATTCCATTTTTTTCCATGGACCCAAACATGGAATTTGGCATTATCTAGAATTAGATAATGCCAATTCCAGTCCAATTCCTGCTGCCAAACGGGCCCTTATGTGCTTCAATGTAAGTGTTCCTAACATGTTTCTTTTATAGTTGTGAATGATATTCAAATGATTTTCTTTTATAATAAAATTAAATGTGTTAAATGTCTTTAAATATAATGACATGCTAATAAATCATGTAAATGTTTGTTTATTCAATTCTAGGTAAAAACAAGAAATGCGCTATAGTCGACCAAAATTTAAATTTGAATATTTATAATTTTGTGGTCAAAATAGAAATATGTCATGGTCATGATGTTAAGGAATAAGTAGATGGATATGCATAATCAAGGTGAATATATCAAAATGCAATTCTATATGGATAATGTGTGTGATAAATGGGTGCAAATGGGTGAGTAACATGTATGGGAAAAGGAGCCTAACCACACATATCAGTGTATATTACCTATCATATTTGTGTGCATCATCATACATAAACTCTTCTAAGAGCTTTGATGAGCTCAAAGGATCCCACAAATAGCTTCAATTCTTCAATCTTGGCTTGCAACTACTTAATTTTATTTTTTTATTCCTCTAAGTTGGCCATAAATTATCTCCAATTTCCCTTTTTCATGAGCTCTTTAATGGTCTACACTTAATTGTCTCTTTGAGTTTGTAACTTTGAGAGTTGGTGATCTTGGGTGCTCATCTCTTGTTCCATGACTCTTATTTCCACTATTGTGACTCCTACATTAGATTACTATTAAGCATGATGAGCATTCAAGTCCTCAACTTGTTTTGTCATCACATCTAGAATTGTGTTATCAATGACCATTTAGATTTGTAGGGTGGCTAGCTCCATCTTGACCTATAGAAAAATGTAGGGAATTTACTAGTTGCATCTCAGATTACAAAACCTGGGTGTCCTTAGCCATAATATCTTTTTAGGTACAAAAAACACTTGGCCTTCTAGCACCTTGATCTTCAGGTCAACAATTTCGATCATTTGGCTACATCCAACTCCATACATTTATTCTCCATTATGATTAGATAGGTTCCAACAACTGTTGCACCCTCCTATAACAATTCTACCATGTCCTCAACTTCGTCATCTTTGATGGTGATTATGGTTATTAGTGCTCATTGTCCTATATTTGACCTTTAGGCTTGTCCGAAGCAGAGTGAAGTGTGTGAAGTGCATTGTGTTATACACCAAGTCATATTTTGTCCTCATCCTCTTTTTGGTAGGAGCATCATCCCCTTCATTTTTTGTGTGACAAAAAAATGCCTAGCTTGTTTATTGATGGTATAAGATGGGGTTTGTTGGACTTATCATGATATAAGGCAATCAAGTAGCCCTTGAAGAAAAGGTTGGCATGGATGAGACTAGTTTTAACGCAATAGTGGAAGAGGTGAGTGTTTGGGAATCGAGGAGCCACACAACCTTGGGGGTTAGGGTGTTTGAGAATTGTTGGCTTGAAGAGGTGGCAAGATAGGCACTTGAAAAGCAATGAGATGGTAGCCTTCAACCAGTGGAAATCAGTTAGCTAGTGTGGGATATTCAAGAAAGTATAATTAAGGGGGATGCTAGAATTGTAGGGATGGTGGCATATGTCCTTGTTGTAAAGGAACTTGTAAAGGTCAAAGAACAGGAACCCATAATAGAGAGAATGGAATAGGAGAGGAAATTTTGCATATTAGGAAGAGGGTAGGACGAGTGAAAGGGAATGGAACTAAGTGGTAGGGAGGATAAGATGTAGATTTATAGAGATGAAGGGAAAGGCAATGAAACTAGGTGGTAGGGAGGATAAGATGTGGATTTGTAGAGATGAAGGGAATGGGAATGTAACTAGTTAGTAGGGAGGATAAGATGTGGATTTGTAGCAATGAAGGGAATGTGGCAGTGTAGAATGAAAAGGACATGGAATAGTAAAGTGGGATGGAGAGAGAGGGAAATACTTACAATGGGCGATTACTTTGTCAATTGTACTTCTTCTTTAGCCTTCCTCACCTACTCCTTAATTATCTTCATTTTCTTCTTTAGTGGTTCATCCACCTTCTCTTGCTTTTTCTTCTTCTACTCCTCTAGATCATCATTCCCACCTGTGAAATCTTGGAACAAGCTTTGCCTCACTATGGATGGCCTTTTTGGAACAAGCTTTGCCTCGCTATGGTAGGGAGGATAAGATGCAGATTTGTAGAGATGAAGGGAATATGGAAATGTAGAATGAAGGGGAGGTGGAATAGTAAAGTGGACTGGGGAGAGGGGTAATATTTACAATGTGTGATTACTCTTTCAATCGCACTTGTTCTTGGTCTACATCTTGTCATCTTTCTATTCCTTGAACTATTCTATACGATCTCAAACATTGATGTTAAAAATTACACACAATCCAATTCCATAAACATACTATAACTATAGTGACATAAATAGAATCTAACTAATAGCTGGTATAAAAAGAAATGGAAAACCCAACCTGAGCAATGCGGTACCAGAGCCTGAGATTGAAAGAAGCAGCGGTCAAAATGACTTGAGGAAAACTGGTGGCAGCACGAACAGTGCCATTGAATCGAATGCCCCGTCCAGACTGTGCAACCCCATGCAGAGCCTCCGACCACCATTCATATTGGGGCACACCCAATCTTCCAATCCCATTTGCCGTGCTACTCAGCTGCACAACTTTCTCCTCCAAACTTAACCTTGATACCAAATCCTTCACGCGCTCTTCAACCGCAATGGAGCTGTTACAGAACGCGTAAGTTCGAGTAGCAGCATTTCTCGAATCACAAGCATACGGAGGCTCAATCCCATAAATCAACAGCGCATTTGTGGCCACAATGAAGAGCAACAACCAGGCGATCCTCATTGAATGTAAACAGAATCAACACAATCTACACAGAATCAACGCTATTTGTTCGTTAAGTACAATCCACCCACCTCCACCTGTAACCAATCTTGTTATCCTGCAAAACTGGCAGGAGAGGATTGGGTGATCTTTGTCTGCTTGTGTAAGTTCAGTACAGTGCACTGTCAAAACATGGAGAGGACTTGGAGGACTTGAACAGCACTCTCCGCACGGACTCATTTCATTCTAAACACGCGCCTCATTTGAACCTCGTGATTCCGTGAATTCCCCCCAAAAAACAGGAAAATGTTCCCTCTTCCCTTCAACACAAAGCTAATTCTTGCATAAGTCTTCAGGTTGAATCAGTGCAACTTTGGCATGATGGTTACCTAGATTTAGGTTCATTTATGTTCCAATATAAGTATTTCAATATGTTTCTTTCATAATTGTGAACGGCATTCAAATGATCATTTTATGAATGTCTTTAAATAATATGTAAACATGTTTATTCAATTCTAGACAATAAAACAATGTATGACAGTTAAAGTTTTGGAAAATTCACATGGAGCAATACCTCAAATGGGTTAGGATCTTAAAAGGCAAATATCTTTCCAACTTAAGTGAAGGGGAGGCTTTAAGAGTGAAGGAATTCCCTGGGGGATCCAAGATATGAAACTTTGTTTCCAAATCCAACAGCATCATATCAGAGCATATCACTTGGAATATAAAGGATGGCAAGAGAACCCTTTTTTGGGAAGATTCTTGGGGAGGTTATGTTGGTTGTATTTCGTGTTTTTGCTGTTTTGCCCTGTTCCTTGCTATCCTCTCTCAAAATTTGCAGGTTTTCATGCCTATTCCTTGTCAAAATCTTGTTAAAACCCTGCAAAAAACCCTAAGGCCTAATGTTAAACGATGCATTTTAAACCCTTAGCCATGTCTTCTTTTCCTTC
>MU224121.1:196672-220665 GCA_018584345.1 Thuja plicata
TATATATATATATATAATAATAATAATAACTATGAAAAAGAATGCACATAAAACGAAAAAAAGTATATTTTATTATTTCTTCTTTTAATAAGAATATCTTCAATACAATCTTATTTTATTAGGATATTCTATCTTTTTAATGTTTCAAAAAAAGGAAAAAATAATTTAAAAAGAAGATAAAAATTAATAAAAGTACTGATCACAAAACTTTTTTCAATGATGTTAGATAAGATTGTAATTATTTTGCATTGCTTGAAAAATTAAAAAAATTCTATATTTTAATATTATTACTAAGAAAAAGAATGTGAATCTATATTTTATTATTTTCTTTTTATAAGAATATGTTTGAATATTATCTCCTTTTATTAATATATCTTTATTAATGTTTCAAAGAATTTATTAAAAAATAAGACAAATACTAATAAGATGCTATAATTAATTATCTACATTATTGAATAAGAAATGAACATAATGAAAAAAAAACAATGATCTTACCTAACACATCTAATGTAAGAGTCAAAAGTTCGGGCTATCATTAATATGTGTCTTCAATATTTCCTTCCCTGCCTTAGTTTTTTCCAACGATGCAAGTCTCATCATTTGAACATGTGTAAGAGCATTAAGACTGATCGAACCTTGTATGATCTCCATGTCATCCATATATGGGTTGTCCTCTTCTAAGAAATCATTCACTACCTCAGCAATGTCTCTTGCCTCAACTTTTACTTCTGACTTCTTTTCCTCTGCCACTTTCTCTTTCTCAACCTCCATTTGAACTGACTGGTCAGCAACTTTATCTTTCTCTTTATCTCCTTTATATTCTTCAAATTTTTTTCTTCCTCGGCATCCTTCTTCTAACCTTTAGCATCATCCTTCTTACCTTCATCAACACTCATGGGCTCAACAATTATGCTGAATAGAACTCCAGATATATAAACATCGGGAACTTTATCTATTGTAGGAATGCTGCTTTGCAATGGTTCAATACTAGGGACATTAGTGTCGTGAATATCAACATTTTTTTAACAACTTCAAAGTTATCAGCTAACAAGATCTTCTGTGTATCATGTATAACTTCATCTATTTCCCAATCATTAATTTATTAATCCTTATTTTTCTTCTAAATTATTTTTTTGCCTTCTCAAAAATGTTTTCCATCTCATCCACATAAATAACAAGACAAAGACCAATTAATGCTCTTTCTCTAATCCTTTTATCTTAAGATTGTGCACCAAGTATCCTCATTTCCAAGAGAACATACAATTCCTTAAGAATGTCACCCATTATCTCAACAAGTGCCTTGTTGTACTTGTTCATATACTAAATTGTTTCTTCTTCAAGAACTCCCTTTCCATTATCATCAAACATATCAAAATAATTCTTAAGTGGCCCTATATTTCCATGAACTGCCAAATTTGTAGTAACACAACTGATATAGGGGGCTTACTAGTATTAGGTTTCATGTTCTTTCTTGTTGGCTCTTCATCATATGGTTTTTTCTCCTTCTGACCTCAACTCCTTAACTACATCATCTCTCTCTCTCTCTTCATCATCATCATCTTCTGCACCTTGATATTTCCTTTTGACTTTTGTCTTTACTCTCTTACCATATGGTTAAGGTTGTACTTGTTTTTTTAGGATTGATTGTCTTAGATGCAAAAGTTGCCTTTGGAGTAGTTGTCTTTGGTGTAGTAGCAGGCTTTGCAGGTGGCCTAGGTGAAGACGGAGCAAACCTTCTTGTTTGTCTTGTCTTAGATGAGGAAGCAATAGGGGTAGTGCTTGGTGTAGCTGCATCCACATCAATTGGATCCTCTACTACCTCTTTCTCCTCATATTCTTCCAACAATTACTTCCTTGCTTTTCTCAACTTCTAAACTGGTATGCCCATGCTCTCTGCAAGATGTTCAACTTCTTTTCTTACTTTCCTCTCTCTACTCGGTATGTTTACCTCTTAATGTAATTTTAGGCTTTTCTCCTTGTATGTACCTAACCTCTCTTCATTTGGATCTATGGGTCTTTTTAGTAAATCTTATGCATAGACATCAAGAAGAGTAGCATCAACTTCATAACCCATCAACATAACCCAAGAATTTATTGGTTCAATTGCTTCCATCAGACAATCATCTATCTCAATCATAAAGCATATTAAATCCTAATATTTATCAACGATGTGTTTGGGAATCATGTACCTTGAGTGTATCTCCTCTAGGAATTTTTTTAAATATCCCTATAATGTACTTCTCCTAGTCTTTCTATCAAGCATATAATAGAAGTCTCCGATTTAAACCGCCACTGGTCTATTTTTGTTCCATTGAAAATCACCAACACCAGGGAAATGATTCATGAAATAGAAGAAAAGGTATAGAACCAAAGAACCATATTTGAAGATTTTCTTATTATCCTTATTTATCTTTGCAAGGTTTGCTAGTAGTTGAACTCTCAAGGCTTCGCAGATATCATATTCACCATTCTCCTTAACCGTTCTATAGGATGTATGAATGACTGTGGTAGAAATTGAGCTATCTCTACTTGAAAGATAAACCTTGTAACCCAATACCATAGTAGTGAACCTCATATCAGGTTGATTTATATCATTTATTGTCATAACTCACTTATCACACTGTGAACCGGTATGATCAGTGACCAAATTATTCTTGATAGACTTGAGAAAAGGTACTTCATCAGACGCATTTAAACCAGTAATTCTCTCAAGAACCTCCTTATTGATCTTATGGGGTCTATCTAACCATATGAATTGATCATGATTTCTACTCAAGACATACTTTACCCACTATAACACATCAAATGTGGGAAATTTAATAACTTGTGCAAGTTTCTTTTCTTCTAACACCTTATGTGCATCCTTCAGGTTAGAATTCATAGACAACTCTTTGAACAATTGATGAATCTAATAATGCCCTAGATCAACCAAATTGTGGTGAATGTATGCCCTAATATCCTCTACGTGAAACACACTATAAGCAACTGATGAAAAAGTAACTTAGGGATCATCTTGCATTGACTTATAGGGATTTTTCTTTAATTTTTGCCTAGGACAATCGTTAATGTCTACTATCCAGAGCTTATCCATGATGCAAAGTGAAAAATATCAAACAACGCAGTAAAAATAACTTTTTTGTCGAAACAAGGGTTTGATCTTCAAATTTCTACAAATCCCCTTCAACTGCTCTGCAATCACTTCCTCTAAGTTGCAATGTGAATAATTAGGTATTGAAATGCCTTTTTTACCCTTCACACATGTAACTTTTTACCATAATTAATCTTGTGTACCCTTTCAATTGCAATACAAAAATTCTTCTATGAACCCTTGAAATCAGCTTAGATTCCTTCAAAGATGATTCAAACATGTTCTAAACACCTTAATACATCATAATGTAATGTTCGCATTGATGTATCAACTCGAATCAGGGGACTGTAAGGATTTTTCATGAAAAACTTCCCCTACGCCAGAGGCCTAAATTTAATTTTGTGAAGGATTCCCCACACCAGATTCAGGTGCAAACTCAAGTGTTGCATTGTTATCACATTTTATTACCCATGTCTTTCTCATCTCCTTCCTAACCTCTTCTACATCAAATTTCTATTTTCCCTTATCATTTTTTCTGCATATTATTGTTGTTCACCGAACCTCTTATGTTCATGTTCACATTTCCAAGCCTACAAAATGTCGTAATATTACTAGTATTGTTGCATTTGTAACATGTCACATTGGATATGATCATTCCTATAGTTCATCTAATTTCCTCTAGATCTACAATTCTTAGCAATATGTCCAAAATTGTTGCATGTATAACATCTAACATTTTCTTTGTTAGGAGTATTGTTCAACTTTCATTCACTTGATTTATGTCCATAGTCACTGCATTTAAAGCATTGACCAAAAAAAGATGTAGTATTCACTCTATTTTTGCATTGTGCAGCCTTATGATGAAATTTATTGCAAACAAAGCATCTACCATTTAAATTTTGAGGATTAGGTTGTCTTACTAAGGACTTCTTAGGATTACCATTATAATTTTCTAAAGAGAGATTTCTTTGACCAGATCTGGAACTTTCTCCTTTCTCAAAGCCAATACCATGTGTATCACCTTTCATTTTCTGTCTTTCAAGTTGTGTATCAGGCTTCACTAAGAAATCCTTGAATTTATCCTTGAATTCATTTGCAGTAGCAAGTTCACTCTCAAGATCTTCAATCATTTTTCTAATTTCATCATCATCATGTCTGGATTTCTGAATAAGATAATATTGATGCTTCTTTCTTCCTTCAATTTCCTCTTTCAATATCCTTACCCTAGTCTCCATCTCATGTTTTATCTTTTCAAATTATTTTGTGTTCTCCCTTAAGGACTTATCAAGGTTCCCCCCATTCTTCTTTCTTTCTTTAATCTCCTTGGTTAGCTTCATTACCATAGCTTCAATTTCATTGTTTAGGACTTCTCTGTCTTTTGCAAGCTACATCTCACATTCATCTGTCTTCTTCTTCAAGGTTCGAGACTCATCATTGCTTCCTTTTTGTTTTAGATACTCAACAAGTGCATCCCTATTTTCCATGGATCTGTTCAATTTTCCTTTCAATATCTCAATGAAATTTGTAGCTTCCTTAAAACTCTTCTTCAAATTTAGGTTTTTTAGCTTTGGACTGATCAAGATCATCAAGTGCAACAAGGATTTGTTGTTTAATACTATATGAATCCATTGAACCACCTCTTAGGATCTTCTTCAAGTTGTTAGACTTCCTTTGAGGCACAAATCTCTAATACCAATTGTTGGTATTAAGGAACACTGAGAGGTGGGGGTGAATCAATATTCTATAATTTATAACTTTACTTAGGTGATTCTTCAACCATAAAAAAAATTTAATAAGTCTAAGTAAAGAACTAAAACAAAGAACAGTCATCCAAAACATCATAGCACCATAATTTTTATCATGGAAACCCAACTAAGGAGAAAACCACGATGGGGATGGAACCCACAAAGAAAAATTCCACATCTTTACTTTTGTTGTCCGTGTCTTCTCTCTAGAATAGATTAGTCATGTAGCCAAAATTTAAAAGAAAACATTGATCGTAGGATGTAAGATTTGGCTATGGAAATAGCTACCCAAGATCTAGAGGGCTAATAGAATGCACAATAACAAGAATAAACTAATATGAGAAGAATAAACTACATTCTCATCAAGAATGCAATAAAATAAATTGAATTAACTGAATTGATAATACATAGGAGACCCCTTGGTTAAATAGGCCAAGGTGAGACATAGAAAGGCATACTTGATTATGACAAGTCTCTTAATCTTATTACAAGAAACATAAACTGGTAAATTATCACCCTCCAAAGGTGGAAAAGTGATAGTGTGACACGTCAACTAAAAGTGGATCACCCTCCAAATATGAAAAAGTGAAAGGTGTCACGTGTCCACTAAAGATATACCAACCTTGAAAGGTTAAAATTTGATAAAGTGAAAATTCTTCCAACGATGGAAGTTCTACTCAAGTTGAAAAAGTGATAATGTGATAATGCCACTAAAGTGGGAATGTTCCAATGTGCTCCTTAAGTAAGCTTAAGTACACGGGTGTTAAGAACCTAGGAGAAGAACTTACAGGGTACTATACTTAAGCACACCAAAACCCCCTCTTAAGTACAACTTAGGGAGAATGTGTGCAAACAATGCAATATGGGTCCCAACTGCTAGCCCATGTTAGTTAGACATGTACAAATTTAATGCAATCTCTCACAAAAAAGAGGAAAAAACCTAGTGGGACAAAACTCCTCCCCAAAAGAGATGAAAATATATAAATCTCTCAATGATGAATGAGATGAACAAAACCCCATATGCGAAAAATGTCCCTCCCATAAGAGAGAAGAAGAGAGACCATATATCCCCCATTCAATATTGAGTATGCATTAATGGTAGATGATCCAAACTTGATGTTGTAGATGGTTCACAAGTGTCAAACAATGTTCATCCCCTTAGAAACAAACAAAACCAAAGGTGTATGTATGAAGTCTCCATAATCCTAAAAGGAAGATGTAGGAAGAAATATCAAGATGTATGGATTTTTTAAGAAATTGCTTAAATGTCCCCATGTTGACGATGAAAGTTTCCCCCTCCAAATAAATAAACTATACTACACTACTTAAAAGGACAATCCAAGATCTAGTGAAAATTAATGTAGAACAATATCCAAAGACTCAAGTATCTCCTATGAAGATAAAAAGACCTCCAAATATTGGTTCAAAGTATTCACACTCATATTAAATTATGAATAACGCTCATATAGAGAATGAAGAAGAGGGCTAGAGTGTCAAATTATGGATAGATATATCCATGCACTAAAGTTTCAAGTTATCTATACACACAAAAACTAAATACAAAAAGAAAAAAAAATACTATATAAAGGTTGATGTACGATGTAACTCCAATTTCAACATTTTATCATCAACTAAATTTTAGTTTTTATTTTATTAAAAACTATATTTCTAGAATTTTTTAACTTTTTTATAAAAATTACAAACATAAAATACATTAAAAATTAAACATTTCATTAGTTTACATCATTTAAAAATTCTCAACATATATCCCACCTTTTAGTGATTCAATTTAAAAATGAACCAATGTTGACCATTTCCTTTATAAAAGTGTAACACGACTTTGTACTTTCATCCAACAACTGAAGAAGGATCATCTTCATCAAAGAGAAGATAAGTATCATCAACGGTGTCTTCCACATATACGAGATATGACTCCATAAACAAACCTGTAGTTTTTGTCAATAGTCATCCCAGGGAACTATATCTAGAATATAATGTATATCATGTTGCATTGAATGACAAAAAGTTGAAATTATAGTAACAAAAGCATCAACAAGAGAAATAGTAGATGTGATCTCTATTGGATTTGATGAAAAACTATCAACCCTATAGCTCCCAAGAATCACCTGCATGCAAACACCTGTCACAAAAAGAGAGAAGCAAAAGCTATGGAGGCAAAAAATAGTAGATTTGTGAAAGAGGAAACATCCTCAATTGATTCAATAATAAAATACAGAATAAAAGATGATTCAAGATCAATCAAAATTGACTTAACAAATACAAAGAGATAAAACCTTATAAAAGGTAATCAAAACCCTAAAAGGGGGAGAAACCTAGGTTGCATGATAATAATTAATAAAGAATTAATTATTATATGCCTAAAGTTTAGTTTAAGTGAACTATAGATAATAAGTGACTTTAATAATTAAATCAGAATGATTTAATTAATAAGTGAATTAACTTATTGCTTTAACACCCCCCTTAAGATAAACTTAGGGAGAAGCTAAAAACCTAGAAACAACTACTGAAAGCAGGAAATGGATCCTGGCCACATGGCCTGACCAAGTACCCAAGTACAAAAAATATATGTAAAGAGGAGAAAAGGAGAGAACCCTATGGGAAAAACCCCTCTCTGAAAAGAGATAAAGCCTAGTGAAGGACTGAAGAAGTCTCCAAACTAGAGAAAGTTCCAGAAGATGGGAACAAAGGAAGAACATGAAGAACATCACTTTAGCATGAAGCAACAAACACTGTCAAAGAATAATTGTTGGAACCTCCACTATAATAGAACATGATCAGGTAGAGAAGAATGTAAATAAATCTTGAAGAGCTGATCAATCAAAGATGGAAGGATGCCTCCAAAATAGGAATGAAAGAGTGTCCATATGGTAAATGATCAATCTCACCGAAATGCATAGGTACCCATCCACTGCATCCGCCTAGCACATAGGAAAAAATACTGAATACATAGATCACTCCATCAAATAAATAAATAATCAGAACCAATAGGAGACCCCCCCATAACTTTGAGTAGGGAGAGGCGTGACAGGTACACTGAATCAGACTGCCAAGAATAACTACATGATGAAGAACTAGGAACATAGAAAGTGCAATACAAAGTACAAGAACATATAAAGGATGGTGTCATGGAGGAAACACTCTCTTGACACACATCACGAGGCTAATGTTGTGGAAGGAACACTCACTTGAAAAAGGTAAATCAAACCCCCCCATGGAACTTTATAATGTAGTGCGAAATAGACAAAAAAATGTCCAAGATCCCAAGCATGCATCATATGACATTTTATCTCAGTACCTTTGCAAAAATGAAATGCTACAGAAATAGATGTCTACAATGCTCAGGAATGACAAAACTGTTGTATGAACATGAGTAACAACTAAAAAAAGAGTCATCACATACAAGGAAAATGATCCTAGGACCTGAAACATCCAAGATAATCACCAGATTTCAAAAAAGAAAAAACTTGAAAAAAATGTACTTGGAGCATATTCTAGTGGATGTGAGACCCATAAAATAATGAAGAGCATTGAACCAACTTCCAAAAACATGCAGAAGTCAAAAAATGGAGTCTAGATGAGCAAGATATGGCTCCCAGAGTGCAAAAAGGAACTCTGACTTTGACTGGAAAAAAACCTTGCAAGATGACAAAATAAAAAAACCAAACCTATGAAATCAGGTCGGTCTCAGAACCAACTTTCCAACGATATCTTATTTGGAAAAAAAAGCCTCTGTTTGCTCAAGATATGAGAAAAATATTAAAGAGGGCTCCAAAACAAGAATAACTCCAAGAAACCTCTACTAAATCTAGCGGAGCTCCTCTAAATCTGGTGATGCCTCCAAATCTGGCGAGACTGCTAAATTTTTGGCCAAATTTGGCAGATCTACCAAGAAAAAAAATTCCCTTCGCTAGTACAGTGGTGTGAATTTCAAGGTGGCACATAAATCGAGGCAGTATGAAAATTGAGGTGTTTTTGCCTCAAAAAGTGTGCCAAGGTCGTACATGCAAAAAAGAGGGCCCAAATTTCAACTGTGTCCAAATTGGATGAGCCATATATGAAAATAGAGGTTTTTGGGCCTTCCGGACGCAACCGTGAGGTCGGTTTATGCCCGAAGTGCTTCAAAAAATAACTCCCCCCAGATCCACAAAAATCTAAAAGAGAAAACCTCTTGAAAATATAGATTTGAAGAACAAGACCAAATATCTCATGAAGAGAACAAGGGCATGAAGATCTAGAGCTCTGATACCATATTGAAGTTGATGAAAAACTATTAACCCTACAGCTCCCAAGAATCACCTGCATGCAAACACCTATCATAGAAAGAGAGAAGCAAAAGCTATGGAGGCCAGAAACAACAGATCTCTCAAAGAGGAAACATTCTCAATTGATTAAATAATAAAATACAGAATACAAGATGATTCAAGATCAATCAGAATTGACTTAACAAATACAAAGAGATCAAACCTTATAAAAGGTGATCAAAACCCTAAAAAGGGGAGAAACCTAGGTTGCATGATAATAATTAATAAAGAATTAATTATTATGTGCCTAAAGTTTAGCTTAAGTGCACTAAAGATAATATGTGACTTTAATAATTAAATCAGAATGATTTAATTAATTATTAAATTAACTTATTACTCTAACAATCTCAATATGAGGAGATAAATGCAAGGCTCAAGAAATGAATCACATGTGAGAACACTCAAGTTCAAGTTACCAAAGTTCTCCTCAAGATCAAAATCCACACTAGAAGTACGATCATTTGACGAATCACAATCATCAATAGGAACAAAGTATGAAAAGGAGTACAACCAAGAAGAAGGATCCACCACCCCATCATCAATGATATCTGATCTCTCCAAGTCTTTGATTATGATTGAATCAGGAGTGAACTTCACAATCTTTCTTGTTGCACCATGAGTGTTTTGAAAGATGGAAAGGATATATTTTTTCAAGTGAGTTACACACAAACATCATTGGAGGTGGCATCCCCAATATCAATAGATCCCTTCCCAGTTACATTCATATATGTATGATTGTCCATAAAAATAGACTTCAAAGATGTCATGTGATGAGAAGCTCTTGAATATAGAAGTCATCTCCCTAAATCCTATTGTAGTAGCATAAAGAGCTTGTCCTTTATTCTTACTTGTCCCAAAACTATGACTCATTTCATTATTAAATTCTATTTTTTGTGAAGAAGAAAAAAATGAAGTAGACAATCTAGAAGGCAAATTGATTCTATTCTTCTCAAGAAGATGCTTCACTTCATCAATATCCTTATTATGGAAATAGTGTTCTTCATATCCTATCTTCTTGAAATAAGCACAAGTAGGATTCTTCTTCTTAGATCATTACCCCTTAGGAGATAATTTAGAATATCCTTATGGAGGAGAGGAAGATTCCTCTCTATCTTTGTGTGGCTTAGGCTTTGATTGTTTTTTCTTCTTTTTGGATCCTTTCTCATGACTAGCCATCAAAGCATGTGAATTGGATGACTGAAGAATACCCATTGTGATAAACTCTACTTGTTCAAGCATCAACATCTATGTGAATGAATCAAAATATTTAGTAGAGACACTCCCATAGTCAACTGACGAGTTTGGAAACTAGAAACAAAAGTTACATATTATGAAGGAAATGTGTCAAACAAATTGAAGACCAAGTGTGAATCCTTCTTATCAATGCCACAATATTTGAGATGTGCTCTTCTCATTTTCCTTAGCTAGATTGTCTTGGATTGTATAAAACTTTTAGGATCTAAATTTATGATATTGTTATCAATCTTGTATCCCCTAATCTCATCAACTTTGTCATACAATTGAGCAAGTTTACCCCAAGTGTCCTTGATTTTTCTACACTTACCAATGTGAATGATAAGATCAGTCGATATATATTTTCTTAATTTTCCAATCACCATAGTAATTCTAATGAGCTAATCCATTTTCAAATTAGGATCCCCTTTAGGATCTAATGGTTCTTGAATAGTTCCATCAATATACCGAGTCAATCCTTTTTTCCATTATTTTAATCTATTGATTGATTTTCCATGTTTCATAGTTAAGTGGATTTAAAAGATGAAACTTAGAAAAACCCATGACAACAATATCAAAAGAGCACGATTAAAAATTGAAGGCACAATACACACCTCCCAAATTGAATTAATCAAAAAACCCTTCAAGAGCAATAATTTGGTACTTTATACCAAGTGATTACAATGGCCACTTGCAATAAAAAGGAAAAGTGGACTATGATTCCAAAAATCACAATTGCCTCAATCAAGCTATATTAGACTTAAAACACTATGCAAAAATATCTAACTGAGATCTATGCATTACAATTGCCAAATTAGGCCAAATAAGGCCATGTGCTAAAAGTAATTTTTTTATCACAATCACTACTAACTGATAGCACTATTGCAAATTATAGAAAAAAACATGCACTTTCAAAATAAATTGCACCTGAAAAGGAGTCTATATGAGCCCAAACAAGGCCCCGGATTTGCAAAATGGGAATTACTCAATTTTCTAAAAAATCTAGGCACCAAAATCAAATTGACCTGCACCACCATGAAGAGCAAGAAATTGTAGCCTAAATGAAAAAAAAAAAAAAAAAAACATTGCTAAAAAAAAAGGAGAATGGANAAATTGTAGCCTAAATGAAAAAAAAAAAAAAAAAAACATTGCTAAAAAAAAAGGAGTATGGATGACTGAGATATCATTGTTTGATAATCACCTCCAAAATGCAGAGTAATTATCACACTCATACCACTATGAAGCACAAAAACATTTATAAGGGCTCTAGCTCAACTGCTCTGATTTTGACAAATTGATAGTTGATCTTAGCTAATTTAGGACTTTTCAATCCAGTGGTGACCTCAAATGTGCACAACAAGCTCCAATTTTGACTTGCAATAGAGATTTACAAAAGCAAAACCCCCCAAATTCCACCAAAAATATCTCAAAAATACTAACCAATGGCACTCTAAATGTTGTGATACCATGTAATATTTGGCTATGGAGATAGCCACCCAAGATATAGAGGCTTAATAGAAAGCACAATAACAATTAAAAACCAACATGACAAGAATAATCTATATTATCATCAAGAATGCAATAGAAAGATCAAATGGAATAGATTGAATCAATTGAATTGACTAAATTGATAGTACATAGGAGAGCCTTCGGTTAAATGGGACAATGTTCAAGAAATAGGAAGGCATAGGATTATAACAAGTTTCTTAATATTATAACATGATACATAAAGTGATAACTTATCACCCACCTAATGCGGAAAAGTGATAGTAAGGCACGTCCACTAAAGGTAGATCACCCTTCAAGCTGGAAAGTGATTGTGCAACATGTCCACTAAAGGTGGATCACCTTCCAAAGGTGGAAAAGTGATAAAGTTATAAGTCCATCAAAGGTAGAAGTTTGACTTAAGGTGGAAAGCGATAATGTGATAATGCCACCAAAAGGGGGAATATTCCTATGTGATCCCTAAGTAAACTTAAGTACATTTGTGTTTAGAACCTAGGAGAATAACTTACTAGGTACAAAACTTAAACACACCAACACAAGATATAAAAAAAAATGGTGTTGATTGAAAAGGCTACTAGAACTTTCAAGTTAGGCCTCCTCCATTTAGAAAGATGGAGCACTAAATAGGGCACCAATATAGTTAAGGGATGTTTTTTAATGAACATTAGAAATTGCAACATTCCTACACTTCATTCAAACCTCACCCTCTTCTTCAAATTATTTGAACCTCATAGATTGGGATTATAATTTATTTCTTCTCTTTAAATAGAAACAACAATTACTTGGGAACCATAGATTTCTTGATATCATGGATGCAATTAAAAGTTTTCATTCAAACATTCATCAATAGTCTTCTTAAAAGGACGTGGGATAGGAAAATAATATAGGAGAAGATTCAATAAATTGAGCATTTTTTATTTGGTGCCTCTCAAATCTTACGCTACAATTTTAAGTCTTTTTGGACTTTTGACACTAGCTTACCTAAAAAATCCCTTAATTATAATTAAGGTTTTGGGTCCATATCATGAATTATTGTGTTACATTAGCATGCTTTTTGTTGAGTTGTTTAAAAGGATTCCAAATAAGTTAAACTAGTAGTTGTGCACTAAATTATGTTTAATTCATGTGTCGATGTGGCATCACATGAGACCAATAATGAATTTGTCACCTAAAATTCCACGCCCTAGAGGAAAAAAGAATGTTGTTGTAAAATGATTATGTTTCATAGTCAATGTTGTATACATGTGTAAAACTATCCTAGCACCACTCAATACGCTAAAAAACCAAGTGTTGCTAGCAACTCCCAAATAGCAAGAGATTGTCTACTAATCTACAAACCAAGAAGCTTTTCAGATAAAAGCCTTAATAAAAAAGGAAATGAATCAACACCTTTATATATATTGTCATAATTATAAGAGGTTATCATATATAAAGGCCTCAATATTATAGGTTTCTTAGATATGGTGTCCTTGATAAAACTTTAGATGAGTTTGCATGGCTAGGAGATTGATAAAATTTGACATCAATTATTTTATCATATATGTCATGAAGAAGAGAGACCCATTTGGGGTCAATAATAAAATATAGAAAAAATTATCATTCTTTTATATTAAAATGAATAAATTCTTTGCATTTTGCTAAAGAATGACAAGGTAAATAAAAAGGTGAGGGCAAAATTTCAAACCATTGAACATCGATATACAAAAGAAATTTTATAAAATTTCAAAGCATCCTTTTGCTACTATATTTTATTTTATCTCTTGTGTGTTACTTTAGCTAACATTTTCTATGAGCTTCAGGTGTCATGTTAAATTATTTGATGTAAAGAACCTTTTCTAATGGGTGGATATCCCCCTTATGAACTGTCTGGGGAGCAAACTTGGAAAGGATATCTCACTCGTCACTTCAATTTCTTTTGGATCATTACTATGCGTTAGTAGCATGGCTAATATTTTTTGGAATGAAATATGACAAATTATTCATGTTAATCAAAGTGAATATATTATATGGAATGCTTCATGCTCCTTGGGAATGACAAATACACATAATTCATTGTGTTTTTTGTTATTCTTACACCATGAATCAATGTATTGACTATTTTGGTGATTTTATTTATAGGAAATCTGCCATAGATCATGTCTTCAAAATAATTAATGCAACTACTTTTACATATATGGTGCAATACATTTGAGAAAGGCATCTTTCTATTTTATGAATCAAAAGGGTAAAATGCAAAAGTAGCTCTTGACAAATCAATATGGGTTTGAAGTTTCATGGAAGATTTTCAATTAGATACATGTAAAAGTGTCATCCTACTATATGATAATTGAAGTTATTCTACTATTTATGAAAAGAGAAAAGCACATTGAAGATCATGGGCCCTTGACTCAAGTGAAATTATTTCATTATTAAAGATCTCTATAGTTCTATTCAAGTGAAAGTATGTTATAATATAAAAGAATTTGGAATATTAGTCATCACATATCAAAAATTCTATTTAGTGATTGGCTTTAAGGTTATGTCATTCAAGGGAAGTGTACATGACACCACCTAATAGCTAGATCATAGATGTACAACCTAATAGACATAAGACCTTTAGGTGTTATATGATCCAAATTCAAATCAATTATTGGCCTAAAGTGATGCCATTGAGGGACGATGTACATGTCAATGAAAACACCTAGAGGCAAAATCCTAAATAAATTCCTAATTGGTATAATATAAAACCTTTCGGCATTAAGTCCTATAAGGACATTTTCATAAGTCCTACAGGTAGATTTTTAAAGTCATATGGGCATATTCTTTTGTCATACATGCATACTGTAAATTCTTCTCTCAATAAATATTTCACTTGTAAAAGCATTGTATTAAGTCCTATAAGCACATTCTAGTGAAACCTACGGGAAATTATGTAATGAACCTGGAGAGAGGTTAATTTGAGGAGACTACAGCTCCAATAAATTTTTTTTTACAAGAACTCATAGCATCATTTTTAAATCATTGGGATTAAATTATGACAAGATGACTTTCATGTAGATCAAGATGTGTGATCTTCATGTTGACATATATTTTTGTCCATGTTTATCATTATCAAAGAAGACCCACGTTATTGGGGTACTTCATTTTTTTCTATTATAGAAATTGGCATGCATTGCTCCCTATTGACATTAAGGGGGAGTGTTAGAAGATAATGTTATTAGGGGTCATGCCTTTATAACATTTATATATTGTCCTAACATAAGGATATAAAATAATTTATATTATATGCTTTACTAAGCATATCCATTTGAAATATTTATAATATAATAACTATTAGATTATTAATTATTTATGAATGGGGTTTATCGAAAAGGTGTAAGTAGTGAAACCACCCTTCCTCCTATATTTAAGGAGATTATCTCTTGTTTGAGAGCATGTGAATTTGGAGCTTTATAGTGAACTACATCACTATGCACAAAATGTATTATGGGCCATGTGGAAGTAAGTAGAAGCATCCCCAGGTTCAATCTAATTATGATAGACTATATTTTGTAAGTGTTTTAATAAAATGATACTTCGTGAGGTTTCTTAGCTTAAAGAATTTTCCTATGTATATCTTGTGTAATGTATAAATTTATGATTGTATGATTCTCATCTTATTTATTTTATATCTTGTTTATAATGATTAATATCCTAAGATCCTAATTTCTAATAGATATTATTTTCCAAGCATCAAGTTCTAGCATCCAATGGTATAGACTCTTTGCTACAAATAATATTTTCATCCCAAGCCAACCTAGTTGACTTCGTACCAGTGGAAATGGATTGACCATGGAAATTTTTTTAGGTTCTTAGACATTCCTTTTTCTTTTCATGTCAATCTAGCAAAGTTATGGCTGGTTGTTTTAGTAACGATTAAGAAAAAGGTTTAGTATTGGATTACCAAGCCACTTTCTTTGGCTAGTAAATTCCAAGCCCCTTCCAAAATCCTATCGGCTATTAATGTCTATAACTCTTCTAGATGGGTGTCGTTAAAGGCATCCTATTCATATGCAGAAAATCTCCTCAAATATTTCCTCTAGGCTTCTAGTGAAGGCCATCATGGCTATCACCGTGTGGACTGGGAATTCTATTGCCTATCATGTGAGTCTGACAATCTCAATTTGATTTCCATTTGTCGACAGGGTTTGGCTCTTTGCACCAAATTAATTTTTCAAGTACCTTATGGAAATAAAATCTGGAAAATTTTGGTTTGTTGTTGCATTTTCTCATTCTTTCCTCAAGGATGTCCAAATTGCAAAGGCCTTGATTTTGGAATTAGTCTAACTATGAAATAATCTATTCAAATCTAGTGCAATCTTGTGATCAAGAGATTCATGAAATCCTAAGAGATATTTAAACCTTGGGTAGTTTGGAATGGGGATGGTTTTCATAGCGGGTTGTCTATCGTCATTACTCCATTTGGTGGTCCAAACTGTTAGAATAATTAATCTTTCCTTGGTTGTATTTATTTATTGATTTAGGATAAACCAAGGTATCCTACTTTATTTAATTAGGAGATTCTTATGGAATCCCTACATTTATTGTGTCCTCTAGTCCAAGTGGGAGGACATGTTGTTTCTTTTAATTCCTTTATTAAGAAAATTAGCTTATCCTCCTTAAGAGGATGTTGCCGCTTTGCACAAACCTATTATGGATGTCGGAATTCATAGATTGGTGAGTTAATTAGTAACTCCTCTCCTCATCTCTATTTAAGAGTTGTTTCTCTCTCATCTCTACTCTTGAAGTTATTGTAAAAGAGCTCTCTCTCTCTCTCTCTCTCTCTCTCTCTCTCTCTCTCTCTCTGGATTTTCCTCATTCATAATATCACAAGGGGTTTTTATTTTCTTTTCCCCTTTAAAAACTTCTTGTCTCCTTGTTGGCTCTTTTGGTGTATGCTCCTAGTTTATGCATTTCTCATGGTAACATACTTCTCTTCTATTAGCTCTCTTGGATTATTTTTCATTTTCATTCTCTTGATTATTTTCCTTTCATGGTATCAGAGCTTGAGGTTACTAATCCTTGTTTGAGTGAAATTTGTTGAAGGTTACCATTTTTTGGAGCACACCTTGTTTGGAGACATTTTTGAGAAGAGAGAAGCTTGAGTCATTTCGTAACTCATTTGTGTTTGCAGCTTTTTCTTATATCTATTTCTTTGTGTACTAATCCTTTTTGGAAGGCTTGCTGCCAGAGAGTTTATTGCATTTCTTTCAAAAAATTTAACAAAAAGCCTAACCTCAGTCGTGAAAACGCAAGGTTAGAGCTTTTTTTCTCACATTTCTCTCACAGGTTTCATTGTGATCGATATTTCATATTGGCATCTGCAGGTTTATACTAATCCGTAGGTTTATATTGTGTTTGTTTTGCAGGCATATATTAATCATTCATTGTTCATATCTCTTTTATAAATTGTATCTTTGTTTGTTATTATCAATATCTGTGTTTGTTTTTCTAAAATATATCTCTGCTAACGTTTCTCTACAAGAATCGCTCCATTTTCTAATTTAAATCTATTGTTATTGTTTTACGACCACTCCATCTCTTTGCGTTTTGAAGAATGATAGTCTTCTCTTCATCTGGTTGCAGTCTTAACTCTTCTTCGACCTTGTATTAAGCTTCATTCTATCTATTTTATCATTTTTTGCAAATATCTCTTCCCTCCCAGCCGCTGGTGGGTCTGTTGTTTCAAATAGCCCACTTCTACATAGTGTTATGTTCCTATCCTTCTTTACAAATGTAGTCATTCCCTATCACTGCCAAACATTTGTCTGTCCTCAATCACGTATTGTTACATTTATGTCCTCCCTCTCTTACATTTTTTCCCTTTGTGCAATCATTTGTTGTATCTTTAGCCAAGCTCTATTATCTAGTTTGAACACAATATATTATATTTCAATTTTCTCTTGGTTTTTTTCCTATCCCTCTATCAGTCTTTTGGTTGCCTTCCTTCGCTCCATTCAACCAAGTATGTCCTTGACCACTTCAAGACTGTCCTTCTTGACATGCATCATCCTCTGTCAACCGGTCTGCATCTTCTGTGTTGGTTTATTCCTTTGTTATCTGCTCTACCCCTTCCTTAATGTCTTTGGTATATGCTTCCAAGGCCAATTCCAAATGCAAATGCAATCTCTGCAATCTTTCATTCCTTCTTCAGTGACCTGCCAACTCATTACATTATAGAGTTTTAGCTAAATTTGCCTATTGAACATTTTTTTAATTTTAGATTGACTCTTTTTTTTAAATAGTTTTATTACTTCATTTTAAAAGACTTTAAATTACATTCTCTTTAATATAGCTTAATTCAATTGTGTTTCAAATACTTTAATTACATTGGGTTTTAAATAGTTTTTAAATAAACTTTATATAATAACATTTCAATAGATTTAAAATAAGCAAAAAAAATTTAATCGTTTAAAACAATTTCACAAAAATATAATTTTTTTAAAAATGTTTATTTAATCAATTTCAAACATTATTAACATTGTGTTAAATTTCATTTTTTGATTATTCGACATCGTTTATCATTGTTTCTTAGTTGTTATTGTCTAATCATAAAGTTTATCTCTTTTTTTCTGCGTTATTATATAATCATGTTACATTAATTCCAAGGATTAAATTAAATAATACTAATTATCATGCCTTGAAAATACTTATTTCCTTTATTTTTCAATTTAAACAAATGTTAGATATTTCTACGAATCCTTCTTCTGCTCCATCGGCCACTGCTCCTCAAGTTGACATTGATGCTTGGAATGTTAAAAACGAGGAGGCACTTGGCCTAATTGGAATTTCGTTAAGTCTCGATTTATATGTTTTGATTGCTAATTGTACTGAAGCACATGCAACATGGGCTATTTTGAAAATCACTTATGATAGTCCTAATGAATCCTAAAATATTCAACTCTAAGATCAATTGGAGGATCTCAGGTATACAGACTTCAAATCTATGGATGATCTTTTGTTAAATTTTGACTGATATTTTTTTAATTCATATCATTTTAAAGAAATGTCTCCCTAGACAATTTCAACGGTTTATTACTAATGTGCATTCTCAACTTGATCTTCCTACTTTAGCTACTCAATTAACTTATATTGTATTTCAAACTTTATTGTGTCAAGAGGAAGCAAAGTTGATTCAATTTGGTATTCTTAAGTCTAATGAACATGTATTTATGTCTAAAAATCAAAATCAAAATCATTTTAGATCAAATAATAATAATAATAGTCATTCCAATAATAAATTCAATTCTAGGCCTTATCATAACAATAATCATAATAATAATCATCATAATCAAAAGAATGGTCCCAATAAAAAACCCCATTGCACTTATTGTGGGAAAGATGGTCATGTGACTAACAATTATTTTAAAAAGCAAAATGATAAGAAACCTATGACTCAAAATAATCAAAATAATCAAAAGTACCATTACAAGAAGAATAATGGTAATCAACCTTGTCATGCTTTTAATGTTCGGTATAATGTTTCTAATGTTAGAGTAATGAGTTAATTCTCTTATTAATTAAATCATTTAATTTAATTATTAAAGTCACTTATTATCTCTAGTTTGCTTAAGCTAAACTTTAGGCATGTTATAATTAATTCTTTTATAAATTATTCATGCAACCTAGGTTTCTCCACCTTTTGGTGTTCGATCTTCTTTATAAGGATTGATCTCTTTGTATTTCTCTATTCCCTCTCTGAATGAATATTTTGTCTTTCATATCATTCTGAGATTTGTCTCCAATCTTCGCTCTGAAGAGTCTATTGAGGTGAAGTTAGGTCACTTGAACTTATGTGTTGTTTCTGAGACTAGTGTTGTGACTTTTACACCTCTACCTCCTGTTGAGTTTACATATGTTCAGCATGATTCCTCTTCAACATTACCTATCATCATCGCTCCATGCATTGATCCCCCTAGTCCAGTTGTTGAGGACATATCAGAGGACATTCATCTCCTCTTAGATGGTAGATTCAACACATCTATTGGCCCACCTTCATTGGAGATTCCATTATAGGAGTCTCATGCGCTCTCTTTTGAGCATTAGCCAGGCCTTCCAGTTTCTCCTCACATTCAGGGGTTTCCTCTTCTTCGTCCAACGCCTTTGTTTCTTCTGCAGTGAAGCCACATTGGTCTGATCATTGACACAAAGGTTCTATCATTCTGAGGGGCTTTGGAGTCTTGATCCTCTCTCATGGGGGGTTGGTCATACTTATGGTTTTGAGAGTCTCTTGAGCCATTTCTTTTCTGCATGCTTTTTCCATCTCTTTTTGGAGTAGAGTTTTTTCCCTTGTGGTTTTCTTTATTTCTTCAGTTTACAGAGATTTGGTTTTGATTGGGTACCTGATCAGGCCTTGTTATTGGGACCAAAATTTCATGCTTTTAGTAGTTATTTTTAGGTTTTAGCTTCTCCCTAAGTTTATCTTAAGGGGGGTGTTAGAGTAATAAGTTAATTCTCTAATTAATTAAATCATTGATATAATTATTAAAGTCGCTTATTGTCTCTAGTTTACTTAAGCTAAACTTTAGGCATGTTATAATTAATTCTTTTATAAATTATTCATGCAACCTAGGTTTCTTTGCCTTTTGGTGTTGGATCTCCTTTATAAGGATTGATCTTGTTGTATTTCTCTATTCCCTCTCTGAATGAATATTTTTCCTTTCAGATCATTCTAAGTTTTGTCTCTAATCTTTGCTTTTGTAACAGGTTATTTTGCATATAGTGGATCTTGGTGGTTGAATTCTATGAATTCTAACATCCAACCCTTTAGAATGGATTATTGATAGTGGTGTATCTTAACATGTTACATTTCATAGAGAAGTGTTTGAGTCTTTGCATCTCGATACTTCAAATATTCCTATTCAATTAGCTAATAATCATAGTTGCAAAGTTGAAGGTTTTGGTGATGTTAGTATTCCCAATGGAAAATTGCATGATGTTCTTTATGTTCTTGATTTGAAATCCAATCTTCTTTTAGTTGCTCAATTATGTCAAGATTATGAAGTTGAATTTCATAAGGGCATGTGCGATATTATTGATCCTAAAACTGACAAAGTTGTTGGTAATGCCAAATGGATCATGATAACTTGTTTAAATTTTATGAGTTTACCACTTCAAGGTACTCATTGCATACTAATATTGATTTTAATGTATGACGTGAAAGGCTTGGCCATTTAAATTCTGATTATATCTCTTTGATGCAAAAAACAAACATGGTTGATGGATTGCCTAATATTATTCCTTCCAAAATTATATGCATTGGTTGCATGAGTGGTAAGATGCATAGGGAACCATTTCCACATGATCAATCTTGGGGAGAAAATCATAAGTTGCACCTCATACATAGTGACCTATTGGGATCCATGGAGAATAACTCTATCCAAGGCTCAAGGTATGCACTTACTTTAGTTGATGATTTTCCACATTGGACTTGGATCTATATCTTGCATAGTAAAGATTAAGTTCTTGATATATATGCAAAATTTCATATGTTTGTTGAAAGGCAATATGGTTTTAAAATCAAAATTCTTAGAACTGACAATGGGAAGGAATATGTTAATAATGCTTTTCATTCATACTTGAAATCTTTTGGCATAAAACATGAGCTTGCCATTCCTTATACACCACAACAAAATGGTGTGGCAGAAAGGAAGCATAGAACTATTGTGGAGATGACTAGATGTTTATTGCATTCTAAAAATATGGATTATAAGTTTTGGTTGAAGCAATGTCTTGTGCTACTTATCTCATTAATAGGACTCCTAAAGCTTTAAAAGATGAAAATCTGGAAAAAGCTTGGTCTGATAGGATGCCCAATGTGGAAAATTTAAGAATTTTTGGTTCAATTGCTTATGTTCACACACCTAAACAAAAGAGGCACAAATTAGATGCTAAATCTTCACCTTATATATTTGTTGGGTATGATGAACACACTAAAGGATATCGATTTTATAATCCTTCTACTAACAAAGTTCAAGTTGCAAGAGATGTGTGTATTGCAGAAAATGGAGTTCATGATTGCTCTAAAGTGCAAGATGCGGAATTTAGTGGAAGTAAAATTGTGGTTGTGGAGGACCAACCTCCTTCTCTAAACCCTACTCCTAATGAATCTATTTCTATTCCTTCTAGTGATAGTGATGAAGATAATACTAACTCTACTCCTTGTGATACTTCTTCTAGTGATGAGTCTATTACTTCTAAGAGAAATCCTATTTGGTTTTAAAATTTACTTTATGAAAGTGATGATTACATAACTAGAATGGGTGGACTTAAACCTATGAGAGTTAATTATTGCAATTATGCTTTGATGTCTTCTATTATGCATACTAATGATCCTAAATCATTTGAACAAGCTAAAATACAACCTCATTGGCAAAAACCTATGAAAGAAGAATATGATACTTTGATCTCTAATCACACTTGGGATTTAGTTAGTTTACCTCATGGAAAGAATTTGGTTTCAAGCAAATGGTTATACAAAATAAAATTAAATGTCAATGATGAAATTAGTAAGTTCAAAACTAGACTAGTTGCTAGACACTTTTTCTCAAATTGAAGGTTTAGATTATACTGAGACATTTTCTCTTGTTAAAATGCCTACTATTAAACTTGTTCTTGCTTTATCTTCTAAAATGAATTGGCCTATTCACCAAATGGATGTTAAAAGTGTTTTTCATTAGAAGTAAAAATGATCCTAATCTTTACATTAAACATAGTGAAGATGACATTGTTATTGTCATTCTATATGTACATGATTTAATTCTTACTTCAAGTTCAAATTCTTTAATTTTTTATATTAAGTTTTGACTTAATCAAAAATTTCAAATGACTAATTTAGGGATTTTACATTATTTCTTAGGAATGCAAATTTGGCAAACCCCTAAGAGTATTTTTCTATCTCAAAACAAATATTCTCACGGTCTTTTAGAAAGATTTAAGATGAGTGATGTTGTTCATGTTTTTATTCCATGTGAATTAGGAACTAAGTTAATGATTGATATGAAAACACTTTTAGTTGATGCTACTTTGTATAGACAACTAGTAGGAAGTTTTAATTATTTAACTCTTACTAGACCTGATATTGCTTATAGTGTAGGTTTAGTTTCTAGATTTATGTCTAAACCTCAACAAACTCATTTCAAAGTTGCAAAAAGAATGTTAAGGTATATTAAAGGCACTATTGATGTTGGTTTATTTTATGATACAAATGTTGATTTTACTTAAAAGGTTTTACTGATTCAGATCTCGGAAGAGATCCCAATGATGGGCAATCTACTTGTGGATATTGTTTTTGATTAAGGTAAAAACAGGTTTTGAAGTGGCCCCGAAACCCTGAACAATAAGGTCATTAAAGATTTTCAATGAAGTTCTATAAAATGAAACGATGCAAGACCACCACAAGGGTTTTACAACATGCTCCCTCAACCTGGAAACGAAAGGTAAAACTATACCCCAACAATAGAGATCGCTGCATGAAGAATAGTTCAATTAATACCAGCAGCCCAACATCTTCCAGCTAGCAGCAGAGCATCTACCAGCAAAAAAGAACACATACAAATTATTTCTTCCCCTTCTGGGAACGAAGGGACATATCAAATGAGGGCGGAAGTTTTGATTTTTTCTTTCCTTTCACAGAAGTCCACCCAACATCCTCTATCTTATCCATCTCCCGCGAAGAAAGACCCAAGCTCGGGCCAGGAGAGACCAAAGAGGCAACTTCGGAAGAAGACACAGAAGCAGCCATTTCGGAGGAAACCAGTGATGCTTTACCAGTAAAAGGCTCACTACCAGCAGAGCTACGAGCAGAAGGTTCAGTACAAGGAGAGGGAACAGTTCCTTGAGAAGAGCCAACAGCAGGCCCAAGAGGCTCTTTGGCTTCAACATTCACCTGGGAAACAACCTGAGAGAAACTTCTGAGAGAAGAATCCTTCGCAACAGTATAATGTTGGGAGGATGCCCCCTTCCACCAAGAAGCAGGTTTTTTAACCTTATCCAAGCCACATTGATCCGCTAAGTGACCAGTTTTAAAACACCTCCTGCATCTAAAGGGGAGGCCTTCATAATCCAAAGT
Organism: Thuja plicata; assembly: GCA_018584345.1. Lineage (NCBI taxonomy): Eukaryota > Viridiplantae > Streptophyta > Pinopsida > Cupressales > Cupressaceae > Thuja > Thuja plicata. The sequence goes on from MU224121.1 coordinate 220,655, forward strand.
TTGGATCCATG